>VZSC01017447.1:66106-80282 GCA_013398225.1 Steatornis caripensis | reverse complement strand
CCTTCACACAGTAAGTAATAGAGTGAATCTCGCCATCGAATTCTGTAAAGTCGCGCTTTTTACAAACTCATATTAAAAATCACCTTTCCCTCATATCTGTGGTGGTGATTCTTTGAGCGACCGTTAAACCTTAACCACTCTCCCCTGCGACACCTGGTTCCCTAGGCTCTCAGCTCTGTTGTTTTGGACTATTTCTTCCTTACATCTAGTCTGAATCTCTCTTTTAGTATAAAAACACTATCCCCTGTCCTATCGCTACAGGGCCTATTAAAATGTCTGTCTCAAGCCCCCTTTAAGTATTGAATGGCTGCAATAAGGTCTCCCCCGCATCTTCTCTTCTCCAGGCTATTAATTTCTTCTGTACATCCAGTCACTCCTTAGTATTGTTTAGGCGTTTTCACTAACAAACAGAATAAATCTGTCAATCTGAAGTCTGCAGGACTGTACAGAGAGGACAAATAGTACAGAGTTTCCTTGGCCCCTATTGTGGCACATCGTTTTTCCAAGCTGGCGTGAATGAACACATCCATCACTTCGCAAAAGAAGTTCCTGAACAGCTCTCAGAAGCTCTTTCCCTCAGCAACAAAATGTACCCATCTGTCTCCTCTGCTGTGCACTCTGGAATCTGGGCACAGCCTTCTTATCCCAGAGCAAAAACTGCAGTAGACTGCCATAGCTTTATTGACGTACTATAAAAGCTGTAACAGCAAAAACTGGTATAATCTTTTAAGCATGTAATTTTTCTTTACAGGCAGGCATCTGCAGTGGAGGATACGGGGTGGTTTTCCGTCTCATTTCATGCAAGACATGAGATCTTGCTTGTGAATCATGCATTCCTCTTCCAGGGATTTATTGTATTCTGTGCACTCCCTGGATGTGTTTTTGGAAAGCTAGACTGGTCAATGCTATGAGCCCTGAGATTATGAAGCAAAAATATTTCTAGTTAACCAAAAGAGTCAGTAAACTTCTTTGCTCTTGAGCCCAGCAGGAGGCCCAACAACTTCTTCTTTCAGCTTAAGCTGGCTCTGACTCCGGGCAAATTCATTCTGTGAACAAACAGCAAGTCAGTAAAGCATTAAGTCAGAAGCATCAGTAACCACTGAGGACAACAGGATTGGCAGGCCAGTGTTTCCTTGAATCTGACCTGCAGAGCCCTGAGATCCTCACTGGTGTGGCAGAGTCATTCATAAATTTTTCTGCTTGTACAATGTTGCAAAACAGCTAAGAAATGCTTTAAAAGTGTTCAGAGAATAGCAAAAGCTGAAAATTTGGTGCTTGTAAATAATGTGCATGGAATGTTTTCCCATTAGTTGCAGTCTGTTTACAGACAGAGTGGAATATTCCTCGTTAAAAGCCAGAAGGTGACTGAAAAATAATTGTCCTGTTTAAAACTCCCAGTGTGCTCTGTGGCTTGTATTTTAGCAGAATGATTTTAATGAGAAAACCCACTGTTTCTTTGAAGTAAAACATTCCTTGATCAATATTCCACAACGTTTCTAGTAAAATTTAAAAAATTGTTTTCTGCTAGGAGAAAAATTCTGAGAGCTTTCCTGCATCAGCCAAAACCATCCTCACTTGCTTACGCTGGCACTTAGGGCAGTGCTCTGTTGATGGGCATGCTCTCAGCTTTAGATTAGATAGTTTAGACACAGCCTAAGTAGCTTTGGGACAAATTGTTTCACTTCCCTGTGCTTCAGCGTCTGCACCCATAAGCTGGGGACAACGATGATGAGCTCTTCTAGAGCTTCTTGAACCCTTTGACTGAAATGTTAAAGCTGGGTTTTCACTATTCCTATTAATACTCTTCTATAACTGCGATATGAAGAGAAGAATTTTCCCCTACGCAGCGCTAGGTCCAGTGTGTTTAAGGCTGTCTTCAGTTTTCACTGAGTCAGCGGCTTTAGGAGCCTGGGCTCATGCTGCCAGTCTTAGCTTTTCATTAGTGCTCCTTTCGATGCAAGCCTGAAAGCGCAGTGACAAGCTTTCTTAAAGCTAGAAATGAAATACCCTCAGTGCGGCACCTTTCTCTTACAGACATAGAGCCTGTGAGCACTATCCCTGCTGTACCTTTAACTGGCAGATAACCTGGTGGCTGGTAACTAGGGACAAGTGAGAGGAACTTCAACTCTGCTTTGCGTGCCTCGGGGTCCAGCGCTGGCTTTGGGAGCCCACTCTGGAGATGCAAAGGATGTGCAAAATAGCTGTTAGCTATGCTAACTGCATCGCCAGCACAGAGATAAATTCTGTCCTGTGTGTTGGTGCCAAGGAGTCATAGGAAGCCCCAAGCAGAGAAGGGATCTAAGATCAGGGCCTCGCTGTCAGTATCAAAATATAAACTACCCAGCACACCTGATGCTGCAGGGAACAGAGCATCCTCACCAACATGCTGAGCACCAGAAAACCCCAGCGGAGTCAGGAAGACCGTAACATGTTGCTGTGTTGGGCCTAATGCACGATAATGGGAAATGATGAGAAAAGAAATGACTACGTATAGCTTATTTACAAAGCAAAGTAGAGATCTATGCAACAGATACCTATTTACATGTATATATAGAATTTGTAGGTGTACAGTTGATATATATAAATCTGTGTGTGTGTACGCGTACATTTACTCCGTACAGATAAATGTTAGTAACATCAACACTAAAAAGCATTATTGCACTAAAAAAATCCCAACAGAGCACTTCTCTAGCTGGCTATGAGACAGAAATGGCTGATCTTCTGGATTCGGATAGCCCCAANTGTGTGTGTGTACGCGTACATTTACTCCGTACAGATAAATGTTAGTAACATCAACACTAAAAAGCATTATTGCACTAAAAAAATCCCAACAGAGCACTTCTCTAGCTGGCTATGAGACAGAAATGGCTGATCTTCTGGATTCGGACAGCCCCAATATAGCTCAAAAGATGCTTCTGACACACTTGCCTCTCCTGTTTGGTTGTCAAACATACGCTGAGTAAGAGTGCCCTGAAGAAAGGAGTTTCTGTGCTCTCAACGTGCAGTCCTTTCCCCAGTGAAGTAAATGGGAAAGCAACCTTGGAGAATGTGAGTCATCTCATCTGTCAAGCCGAAACCATTAGGCAGAGACTAGGCAGATGGGGATGCTAGTGCGATTCAGGCAGGCACTTAAAAGAGACACTTAAAAATGAGTCTGTGTCTCATCGTTCTTGACTTCCGTCATTCACTTTAGGCGAGTTCCTCTCAGGGGGTAGGACACTAACGTTTTCCTTTCAGTTCAGCAAGGCAGTGTTTGCTATGGGCCTGCATCAGTTATCTACCCCACGTCAGCCAAGACTAAGCTGCTCTCACTCTCTGCTTGCTTGGTCAGTGACATACAGTCCTGGGCCACCACCCTGCCCTTAGCAAGTAGTTAGGTTGTTAACACTCAGAGCTGGGCACCCGATGTCTGCAAGCCCCTGGCTTGTGACAGAGGATGGTGCAATGCTCCTGTAACACAACAGGTAAAGATGAGTAAAGTGGGTGTTCTCCAAGTTTAGGTTGTCCCAGGGATGAGGGAAGCTATATACTTCCCTTTCTTTCTCGGAGTTGGTCCAGTCAAGTCTGATATTGATTTCTACAAGGACACCAACAGATACTAGATCAACATAAGCCAGCATTATCACAGAGAACCACCGTCATTAGATTGGTACGTGTGTCTGCCCGAGAACCCAGCCCTCCCTGAATTTTCTGCATAATGAAAATCCCTCTAGATATTGAATGTTGCTATTTTCAGCGCACTACACAAAGTTCAGATCCTTAGTTTTGAGAGATAGTCTGCTTCCCTGACACTGGTATACAGATATATTGGTATGTCACTTTAGCTACAGACGCGTACAGTTGACATATCACTCAATGTGTGATACCAAGCGGAGAGCAAACAGGCAACCCCAAGGATTTTCCCATGCATTTGTAACTTTGTCATCTGAGCTGCTGCAATCGGGAAGAAATCCACCACGCTGCTGGCAATTGAAAGTACAGTGGCGTAAGGGAGTTACATCTCTGTAAATGTGGCCTCAGGGTCCTATTCTTTCACTCTGCTTTTATTGACAGGTTCCTGGGTTTAAGGCAATTTTCCGCATTTTTTCCAGTTATTTATTGGTGTTTAACAAGTACTGAACTGTAATGGTTGTAATTTGCCCGAAAAAATAATTCCAACTACAGTATTCATCTAAGTGAATAGGACGTGGTGGGGCATTCGGCTCACCTCCAGTCTCTATGTGCCATTGCTCGCAGGTGACTCTGAATGGGTGGCAGTTACGCATCAGACCGGGCGGAGACCTTGCTTGCAGTCCCGTCACGGGTGATGCTCCACTCCTACGGTGCCTCGCTGCAGAAATCTTCCTCCTGTACCTGGGGTAGAATGAGGCCCTGCCTATGCAGGTGCAGATTTGTTGTTAAAAAAGTCACACCAGTTTATCAGTCACGCAGGCAGTGACTATGAACACCCTGTAGCTTGTGTTCGAGTGGGTTAGAAGAGGGGTGACCAACCTACGGCCCTGGAGCCACAGGCAGGGTATAAACTGCTCAGATCCCTGCTCATCCCACGGCTGCCTCACACAGACAGCTCCGCTGCAGGCGGTGGGGAACACTGATGTCCCCAAGGCTGACAAGTCAGCCAGAGCCATTGCAGTCATCATCTCCCAGCTGCCCTGGACTGAGCTCCATGTCACCCCATCAGCTCCACGCTGCCCCGCATCACGCTGAGACCTCAGGGTGTTAGAGCCAGGTCCTTCAGCTGTCCCCAGTGCCCCCTCCCCTGTCTGCGGTACGTGTCCTGTGGCTTGCTGCCTTTTTGTATTTGGCTGTTCAGGCCAAAAAGGTTGGGCAAAACTGAAGTACTGTAGGGGGGAATGGTGGCTTTACATGTCCCGCCTACTGCTTACAATAAAATCCGACTTGTACATAACTAAGCCAGGAAGTAGTACACATTAAACTATTCAGAATAATAGGTATTTATTTTCAGTGCTATTTTCATTAAATATTGGTATCATATATCCATGTCTGAGGTAATAAATTAAAAATAAATTCAAGATTTCAGTCCCATATTTGTGCTGCATATTTTTTCTACCATTATACATAATTTTGAAGCAAACACACATAGTCCATAATTCTGAATGCAGCTAGGAATATTAGTTTAACACAGTAACTTTTTGTTTCACTATAATTTTGCTGAGAATGGTTATTGCATGATACACTTTTAATAGATGTTTTAGTTATTCTAGAGTTTTCTATTAAATCACACATACCGTAGTTATAGGAAGATGGGCATGAAGATGTGCTTTGAGCCAAGGAAGGCAAATATTGAATCAGAGTGATAGCACATACTGCAGGATTATTGTCTGCCTGCACTAGAGCCCAGACCGAGCAAAGCCCTTTCAGTGTGTGCTTAGCTTTGGACATGAGAATTGTTTCAGTGCCATCCGTGGCCTTAAGTGTTTGCTGAATCAAGGACTTGCCAAGTCTGCAGACCTAAATTCACAGACTTCTTTAACTGCATGTTATTTGAAAACAGTTTTGCTGGTTTCATATTTTGTAAGATATTTTGTAATGACCTTCATAAGATTTTTTGTATCAGTGAAGCACCCAAGAAGGTTTCTAACCTGATTCATAACTACACTATGAAAAAATAAGCAGCTACAATGACTCTTCTACACCTTTTGTTAAAAGCAACACCTGGTTTGAAAAGTTATTAAAGTAATTTTTCCCATGGTAAAATATATTTAAAAAAATAAACTCTTCATTTCATCATCTTCCATCAAACATATAAGCATGTTAAAGGGCAGGGCGTACCTCAGGTATTTTCATTTATAAACGCATGAGATTGACTGTATCAATCTTTGTGCACTTAAATGCTGGTGGTAGTAAGGCCCTTTCAGCTATGTCTCCATCAAGCCCAACATTAGTGAGCTAAAGAAACAAACAAACAAACAAAAATTTTGCTTGCATATAACTTTTTCATAATCCTGAATTGAAAAAAAAAATCCTCTCTGCTTAGAAAAAACCTCTTATTTAACTGCTGCCATTAAAAAAGTATATCATCTCACCTCCATGTTGTTTTAATTTTAATCAGTGATTCTGAATGCAAAAGATTTAAACACTCACTAAAATTACTGTGGCATGCCATCAGACTCTTAATGTTCATAAATTGTGCTAATTGCCACTTAAATAAGGAAGCTATAGTTTAGAGCTAGAGCTAATGGTTGTCTTGGTGTTAAAGGTCTATTTCCACCGGATTTTCTTTATTCTATCTTGCAAATGACTGACAGTGCTCATGATGTGATCCTGAAAAACCATTTGGAGTTATTACCAAAAGCTGTAGTCTGTGTGAAAACTCTCCGTGCTCATGCAGTGAATTGCATCGCTGCGGGGACCACGGTCCGCACTGCAGTGGCCATGGGTCTGGCCACGAGGGCGCAACTGTGCAGCCCCAGGTCTTCAGTACTCCACCGAGCTCACGATGGCCATTGGTTCATCAAATGTTGCCAATCTTATCTGCTTTGGGGTAGGGATGGAGAGAATTTCCCTGGTGTCAGTTGGTGAGTGAATACCATTGTCCATTACGTTTGAAACTTCCTCCTCGTGGTCCTCGTACAGCGTGTTGATGTGCAGTAAAGGGTGGGCTGGGTTGCAGTTCAGCGCAGGCGTTGGCTCTGGCTTGACTTGGTTCAAAGTCATACTCGTTGCAGCAGCGGTTGTGGCTATATGGTTGTGGTTACATGTGACAAAAGCCCCAGCAGCAGGCACAGTTCTGCATGTCTCAGATGAGTATAGGATCTCTTTTGCAGGATGAGGGGTTTCTAGAACAAAACAAGACAGCCAGTTAAAAGACAGGTAGTCTTTCACCCTTCCAGTCCATCACAGAGCAGTGTCCTGAACCAATAAAAGTCACTGGCAGTTTTGCCATGGATTTCAGTGGGAGCAAGAGTGGACCCAAAAATGAATTTTCTTGGGACCCTCCAAGAAATCCAACAGGACTGTTTCAAAACAACAGGGTTGTAAGCTCAGGGAAACAGGACAAACAACAAATGGGTTTTGTAAATCTCGCTTTTTTTTTACGCATGCTCATGCTTCCTTACGTGAATGGTATTTTTGTAAAATGAACAAAAACCAACTGAAAAGTACCTTTTATTCTCCTATACAGTCTGGCAGGTGTTTTATAAATGTTATGATTTAATGTTTTGACAAACGTTATGAATGTTCAATTCCACAGGATGGAATACAAAAAGCACTGATATTTTCAGTGGGAAAACCCAGTGGTTACACATTGTAAGCCACTTGTCTTTAGAAAGAACTCAGCAATTTGACATTAACTGATGTCTCTTTCTAGAAATGATAAGTCTGCCTTACCTGATGGACCGCAACGTAGGTCTAACTCAAAAGCAAAGCTGAAATTTTTTCATGGGAATGGGGAGTAACAGAGCCCCAAAACTACAGTAATTATTTTTGCCCTTAAAATATTCAAGCACTAATTTAGATGAAAGTAATAGAGACCAGAAAAACCCAGTGGTTTTGAGGAGTTGAAATCAGAGCAGGTGACTGGATAAGGAATGCTGTAGAATAGCTCACATGCACATTGGGAAGTCGGAGGGCTCTAAGGAGCACACGGATTTGGAAGTGACAGAAACTTTTATACCTCAAATCACTTCTTTGCTGGGCAGTGGGGTGACGGTAGCTGTCAGTCTGTCGAAGCCCAGAGGGAGGTCTTAGCTTGTAATGAGATGAGAGCCATTGCTTTAAGTACGTACAAATCTTTCTGTAACTTCAGCTGCATAGTGCTTCTTTCTTATGTCAGTAGCTTACAAAAATAAACAAGAAGACACCTATCTGTCCATCAGTTTATCTACTGATATATCACTTTTCTTAGTGCTCACATGGCCTTCCCCATCACTCTAGCACCTAACAATTATTGATGTATTTGAAACGCTCCTTTGACGTAAGAAAGGGACAGGATTTCTAAGACACACATTGGGAACTGAGGCACAGAGAGAGCATCTCCTGTGAGGCCACACGGGAAGGGACTGGCAGAATTCCTGAATCCCCAACCAGCACGTATGCTTCAGATCATCCATCCTCTGGTCCACATGAGACAAAGGGCAATTTAAAATGTCTCTTGTGTGAAGAACAATATCAATAATCTGAGTTGTGATTTCCTAGGTGACAAGCACATGCCAACTCCTAAGAAATGGTAGTTAAAGAGAAATTTTTCTACAGGGAGCTTTAACCGCCATTAGCACAGCTTATCACACACTCCTAAATGGCTATTACTGGTCAGAGTACTGGTTGTCTACCAGGGCAGTTTCCATATGACTTGAAAATAAGGGAGGTTTGAAAAGTGCCAGGTACTGGTAGAGCACGAAGGGTATCGTGGAGGCCAAACCCTCCTCGTTATGACCACATTTGTAATTGTGAAAATGCGGTTACATTTGAAAAATTACCTGCACCAACAGCCTGCAGGCTGTTTCGCACCACTCCACCTGTAATAATGTTTATCCTCCATATAACTGATAAAGAGAGAGAATCCCTATTTCTGAGGCCTGAAAGCCACAAGATTATTAGCTATCCCAAAATCTAGCAAGGTAGGTCAAACAGTTCAGCTAAGCTTTGAGTTTCTAAAGACTGCTACGCAAATTATGGTCTGTGGAGGTGGTAAGGGCATTATGGCATACTGTACCTTTCAGAGAGGAGCTAACGTGTACTACAACATTCTCTTCCTGGTTTAAAAATCCACCCTCTTGGCTTTTTGACGTAGGCATCGAGGGGATGGCTTGAATCTCTGGCTTGGGTTTTTTGCTACTAAGTATATATGGATGAACATCCAAGGAAAAGTGTCGTGTGTGTTTTTTATCACTGCTTGTGCTTGGGATGGCGTTTGGCTCAGTTTTATGAGCGGATGATTGCTGTGAAGTTTTTGCAGCGGACTCTAACAAAGGAGCTATAAGGCTGTCTGTTGCTGTTTTTCTCCGCACAGGCTTCGGTTTTTCAGGTTTATGGTTTTCAACCTTCATAATAGCTAACTGTTCCTTAAATGGCTGAGGAAGGGGATTGGTAGTCGGGATCCATTTCATCTTCTTCCTTGGTCTCTTAATGATGAGCTGCTCGTTAGCATCAATGTCTGCTGGATCAACGCTTGGGTCTATCGTTTGGATCCCTGAATCACGCATGGTTGGAGTGGCGTCGTGATTGGACTGGGCCAATGCTGCAAGCAGCTGGCGCACCACATTGTCATACATCAGATCGCTTTCATTTGTAATAAAATCCAGACGGTTCAATGATTTTATGTGGTCCCGATTTTCATTACAAAACATGGCTAAAATGTTGATATCACAAAACTGGGACTTCTGCCACTGTTTCTTGGTCTTTATTCCGACTTTGTTCAGTTTATCAAATATGAAGTTGGACTTGCGAAATATGAAGAGGTGAATTAGGTTGATGAGGATTATCAAGTTCATGAAGCAGAGGAGAACAATATCTACACCAGCAATAATCCGCTGGAGCTGGACAGATGGCAGTTTACAGTTCACTCTGATGTGCAATTTGGAGCTGCTCGTTTTATCTGGAGGTTCTCCTAGGGCACATGTAAATTCATTTTGTTTCTGTGTAGCATAGTAGGTGGATAAGTATGTAATTGGTATGATGCTTAAAAAGATGATGAACAAATGTCTCGCAAGGTAAAGCTTAGCTAAAAAGTTACTTCGTCCTCTTCTTTCCAGGTATTTCTCAAACAAGTTCTGTTCAGGGCTTTTTTCCTTCTCTGCATTCTCAATAATTTCTCTCTTCTCTCTCTCAGTGATCCCCGGGCCTTTGGACTGAATCTGTTTCTCAATTTTTGGTGCCCGCCCTTCAGCTGCACGGTGGTAGCAGTTATCAATCTCCTGAAGCAAAAAATTAAGCTCTGAAGTCAGTCGGGTGGAGGCCAGAAACTCCCAGCCCAGAGCTGGAATGTACATTATCCCAGCAAAAGCCAGCAGTGCATAAGGTAGGAACTTATGCTCAAACAAGGAGGGCCAGTGGCTGGCATCAACTCCTGGCAAGGCATCTTTTAATTCTGTCCAACAATATCCTCTGGCATACAAGGCTTGATCGCGGGTGAAGTTGTGTGGTGTATAACAGTATATTGGCTCCTCTGTATAACAGAGAGAAAAGTCACTGCTGTGCATTTAACCTATAAAAGGAGCTCTGGAAAATAAACATTTCAAATTATATCAATTTTATTTTAATGTATCTTTACATGACTGTTAAGCCCACCATGTCTATTAGACAGCTCAGCCTGCACACACCTTCACAACCTCCCAGGCAAAGCTATTTACCTGGATATCTTAGAATGAACCTGAGCTAGAAATGTCAGCAAAAAGTACAAATTTTGGTTTAATTACCTCTCTGAGAACAATATCCTAAGCAACTGTGACCTAAACTCTGTAAAGCTAAAAGACCTGATATCCACTATATAGTAGCTGAGGATGTTACATGCAAATGCTGCAAGGCTCATTTAGGTGAAATTTAAGGTTCATCCCAGCTAAATAGAAAAAAGTTTGATGTAGCTCAAGGCAATGTTTTTAATCCTTATTAACAAAGTCTATTCATTGGATATGGTAGAAAAAAATTGAAACTTAAAGACGTACAAGCATTTAGTCAACCGTATCCCTCCCAGCTAACACTCTTGAATTAAAGTGTGACAGACCAGAACAGAAACTGGTGTGTTAACTGCATTTATCACTATGAAAATTTAATTCTACATTTGAAACAGTAACATTGGTTTTTACAGAACGTGCAATTAAATGGTGGAACTTGCTGTCATACAGTATTATGACAAATACTGAAGAAACAAAAAATGGATCAAGAAAGCAATCAGACAAAGTAACGGAAGAAAAGGTATAGCAAGGATTATTCAATACACAAATAGCAATGCAATTTTTCTCTCAGGACATGCGTAAGCCACAGGCTGCTGGAGAGTGGAAGGGTTTATCAAAGAAGCAGCACCACACGCTTGTCTATTTTAACACTCCTTCCTAAGCATTTCCTTTTTGCCATCATCACAGACAGGATGATAGGTTAGGAGGACTTTTATCTTGACTCAGAAGATAAATTATATTCTTACATAATCACATTTTTCTAGCAATACATGTAAGTAAGATAGAAAAACTTGTGAAAGCTAGAATAGTACTAATTGCTCAAAGAACAATGACCGGTATCAAAACACTCTCTTCAATGAGGAAGACCGTATTTTCATGTTTTGCAGGTAGAACAACGAGAATATATTTATCTTTAAAAAACTTCCTAAAATGAGACCCATAGGAAGGCGGCATGTTCTCTTGAATTGAGAATCACTCAAGAACACCAAGCTTGCTCCAGGTCTGAATGCCATCGAGAATTCAGATCGAGAACAGCGCACTGGAAGAGAGTGTTGGTACTGTTCTCTTAATAATATAAATAACAAAAAGAGATAATAAAACATTATGTCGTTTGACAACAATAAATAAAATATTAAAAATAAACAGGCAGGCAAAAAACCCTAATCCTTTTGGCTTAACAGAGGACTCCTTACTTGACCAACTACTTCTCGTATGCAACCAAATCAAAAGCATTTACTAGTTCTTTGGTAAAATGTTGAGGTGTAACCCTCTCCTGTGACCTACAGAGATCTAGATGCTGAGAACTGCACATAAATGTCTTGTTTTAAAAAAAAGTGATTCAGCGAGGATAACTTTCTAAAAATACAACCAGTTTAAACAGTTGTTAGAATAAATAATGCTACCCAAGACAGCATGTAAAGTGAGTAAGCCCTGCAAATTCTTTAAAATCACTTTTGAAGACTATTTTAAAATGATCTAACTTCAACCTCAGAGGAGAGCTTAAAGCACTCTTAATGTTACACAGCTTCCATTTACATTATTTTTGTGTATTTACAGCCACGTGTTACACAAAAAAGTCTCACTGACTCTCTTGTTTTCAGTAATTACATGCCCTCCCAAGCCTACCCATGAAGGGGTGCATATAAAAAATTACAACTCCTACTATCAAAGATTTACTGTATGATTTCCCAGGAGACAAAGTAGATTCCTATGTTAAAATGTTCCCATGGGGGAAAAAAAGGGAAAGAAGCATGGTCTGTTTCTCATAAGCAGAAATATTTTGAATTGGGTGTCCCTAAGCTCAGTAGAACCCAACAATATGAATCCTTGTTTCCTGTGACATACATGGGTTCATTTCTCCTAAGTATCAGCACCATGAATACCTGAGAAGACAGCAACAAGTATTCATATAAATAATCCCTAAGGACTGGTTTTGGATTCATGTATCAGTTTCTACTACCAAATAAACTGTGTACAGTTCTCTTCAGTCTCTCCCAGGTCTCTTTCACTGAGACCTGAAAGCTAAGGTGACTTCTACCAAAATTGTATATGTACAACAACAGTCAAACATATATTTATTTTATAAATAAAGAAACAAATCAAAACATCTTAACATTTACATTTATGTTAGACAGATCACTTACAGACTAACTCTGCACTCTGTTCATTGCCACTGCTTCAGTGAAAAGAAGTCTGAAGAGCTTCACAACTCTGGTTTGGACTGAACAGCTTCATTAGAGGCTACTTCAAAAATAGGGCTGCCCAGCCCAGTAAAGAAAGGAAATGTCATTTTACAGGAATTCATTTGCTTTTCCTCTGTGAAACATTTGTTAAGCTGCTCCCATTGCTTAGTAATTTATGAGAGANAAAATAGGGCTGCCCAGCCCAGTAAAGAAAGGAAATGTCATTTTACAGGAATTCATTTGCTTTTCCTCTGTGAAACATTTGTTAAGCTGCTCCCATTGCTTGGTAATTTATGAGAGATCTTTAATCTATTGAGATAGCTGAGCATGGTGTCCCATGCTTATCCAATATTTTGTTATTTATTGATGCTAGTCTAATATTTTCTTTGCATATTTGTTAAATTGACACGACTTTTATTATATGCCATGTAAATCCGAAGACCCTTCATATGAAACCCTATCCTCCGCGATGTCAGTAGGATTTCTTACGATTGATTTAAGTGGGGGCAGTGGGGTTACAATGCAATTTTATTCAAACAGTATTTTCTAATATGTTTGGGCCATACTCAACCGTCAGTGAATGTCACTAATTTTGGTAAAGTTTCTCCACAGGGGAATTTAGCTTAACCTACTCAGCATAGGACTTGACTCACAAAGCATAGCATCAGCTCATTCCTCTAGAAAATGGTCCAGACAATGGAGAAGAGAGGAAGACCCTTCCAGATAATGATTCAAAGCAAAAGACTAATTTAGCTATCACCTGCAGGAACCTGTCTCCATTCACAAGAAGCTGCCAAGCAAGATTGCCAGTAGGTTTGAGTTAGCTTTTATGAATGCTCCTTCTCATGCAATGCCAGCATTTAACCTGGCATTTAACACCATGAAGGTGTTTGATCCCATCATAGTAGAGTATGGACTTGTTTCTCCTCTCCTGCAATCTGTGTCAATTGGAATAAATGAAAAAGAAAAGCACCATGACAGTAATTGATCTTGTTTGTTATGAAAGATGGCAGTAACATATAGCTAGATCTCAACATCCAGATCTGATGAGGATGGGGGAGTAAGAAGTTGTTCTCACACATACAGCTCACTCCAGCTGCAACGGCCCTACTTAACACATAGTTTCAAGAAGGCACAGCAGGTTTTTTATTTTATTTTACAGTGTTCTCCTGATAGTTAAGCAGCATTTAAAAAGGCTGTAACAGTGTTAAAATCATAGCTCTGACATTGGATCATGCCATATGAAAAAATGTATTTGCTTTTAACTTTATATTCATAAATATAGAAAGTTTCTACCGATATTCTTATTTCACCCTGAAAATCCTCATGAAGTTTAGGAAGTTTATTTTTCATATAACAACTCCAGCCACCATGAAATGCAGCTTTTTCCCCAAGACTCTGCAGTTTAATTGCATATGGTGTAACTGTTCAATTGTGTAGGAAAAGCAATAGAGTAAGATGCTGTAAGGAATTTTTCTTAAAAGCTTAGGGGACATTGTTATGGCTGAGGAGATTGGCCATCTTTTCAATGTTGTCTAGGCTTAAGCCCATAAATATAATCTGTCCCTCCACTCTCCTTGATAGCTACATTCTTGTGAACATAGGAGACAGAAACTCTTACAAAAAAAAAAAAAAAAAAAA
>VZSC01017447.1:55364-65981 GCA_013398225.1 Steatornis caripensis | reverse complement strand
AAAAAAAAAAAAAAAAAAAAAAGGAACGCAAGCTCATCATCTCCAAAAGAATCTTTTGCCAGTTCCAAACAATAATGACAAGGTGGCTCAGGGTGGACAGGTATCTGTGATTTGCGCACATGTGCATTTGTATCAAACGTAAAAAAAAAAGGTAAGATAACCTGCCATTGTTATTGGTGGCTGGAATACTAAACTCAATTTTTCTGCATTAAATGTGATGGGCTTACTGCAAGATTTTTAGTTCCGATGCTCAGAGTAAAATCTCAGTAAGTTCAGAGTCTGGAGGTCTGCCCTTAGGTCCACCTACACAAATGTGTTAACTGCGTGCCAGAATATGAAGTTCAACAAAATTTCAGAAAAAAATCAGTAGGAACACCTAAGAACAAATCCTGTCTTCAGTAATACTTACCTACATTCCCAGGAAATGTTCCTTTTCAATAATTTTTATGAGACTATGTAACCCTGTGCCAATACTGTGCAGAAATAATTACTACATTGGAAAAAAGTCCTTGATTGCAAGATATTACAAAGTATGTTATACTTTATCTTATACCAACTTGAGTATAAAGATGCATATTAGGAAGCTTACCTTCCCTTTTTTCTATACTATTAGATGATCACAGGAGCATTACATCAAATATTTTCAACAGCTGTACATAAATATATTTTATCCTGCTCACTGTGCACATAAGTAGCTTCTAGAAGTCCACAAAACTAGTCTCATGGATAAGGTATGAGAGACATCTCACTACATTTTTTGGATATGCAAAGAAGAAGAACTAATCAACGCAGAATTACTTAGTCAAATGCGCAACTCCATTGATTGGGTTATGCCACTTGAAGAAATTAAAACCCCTTCACAGCTGGGGGTTTTTTCTGTACTATCTCATCCCATTGGTTAAGTCCTACTTAAATGGAGGGGAATGACTTGCAGAAGTATTGTGGTAAAATGGACATACTTTAGGGGAATGGGAGTACATGGTTGTGAGAAGATAGCCCAAGGTAGGGAGAGGGATGAAGGAAGGGGCTGTGCTCAAAAAACTCTTTACAAAGAATCTAATCAGTATGGAAAGAAGGAGTGAAGGCAAAGTATGGAAGCTAGGAACTGCCGAGTCTGCTGCCCGTTAGTAAAGGCTCCAAGCAATGCCTGTGGGCTTCCTGCAGGTACAGGCTCCCACTCCTACTGTTCCCAATCCAAGGTCAGCCACCTCCTTGCAGCGGTTCCCCAACCTCCATATACATCAGCATACGTTCAACTGCCATCTTCAAGAGCTTCTGATATAAACAGTGTCGGGCTACCAAGTGCTAGGCATGAAAACATGTTAGATAAATAAAAATCCTGCTTAATTTCAAGCAGGAGACCCAATACTGTAAGTTCTGAAATTCCTCAAGCAACAGGCTGGGGTGCTGAGGTTTGGGTTGGAAACTCCCCCCTGCAAAAATGAATCTCAGATCTGGAAATGGTGTTACCAATGGAAAAATGTGGTAACTGCTGTTAGACCATTCTCTGAAGTCATACCCCAATGCAGAATCATGGCAATGCTGGAAGGAACCTTGGAAGTTACTGAGTCACATGTCCTACTCAAAGCAGGGTGAAGACTCAGTTCAGACCAGCTTGATTAGGCCTTTGTCAGTTTGAAAACCTCCAAAGATGGCAACTACATAAGCTGCCTGAGCAACCTGCTCCAATGTTTGACTGTCCTCAAGGTGAACTTGGGTTTTTTTAGGTCATGTCCAGCAAGAATGATTGATTAATGCAGGAGTAATTTTTTTTCTCTTTTGAGAAATGTCCATTTCCAAGAATGAATGCTATGGTCAGTCACACTAGGAACTCATTAGATAAAATACGGCTAGAAGGCTATCATTGCGATACAAGTGGCTAGAGTTCAGGCCCCAGTATCGCATCTAAATTGAAGGAAGAGCTATCAACAGCACAGTTCACCAAGGAGGCTGCATGTGTGTGCACAAGCATGTATGTGTATTTGCCTATCTATAAAAAAAAAAAACCTTGCAAAAAATGTAAGCTGGTGTACGATACGCAGAAACGACACTGTCAAGAAGCCATGGTGAAGCTCGTAGATATGTATCACTCTCCATCGCCTTTGCAAAGTTAACTTTTTACAAGTCTTCCTGGGGAAGCGAGTGAATTGCATCTAACACAAACATTCACTTGCCCCTTCAAAATAAAGATTACAATGTCAATCTCTTAGGATTCAACACTAAAAAGTTAGACCTGCTCTTAAAATGACTTAAGTGACTTCATGCATTGGGTGGTTCCTTTGAAGCCAATGGTATCACTCACAGTGCATAAAATTTGGCATGTGCATCTCTCTGAAGAACTGATGCTGTAGGGGGGTAAATTTCAAGCTTCTAGAATATTACTATGAGCAAAAGTTATTTAAATAAATATGGACAACACATTTACCATGCTTTTGGTACACATTAAATAGCAAGAAAGGAAAATATTAGTAATAAGCAGTATAAGCCCCTATATAAAAGGGCAAGTGACTTTTCACACCTACTGTATTCCCAGTGAAATAAAGTATATTCACCTAAGCAAAATATAAACCCTAATAATAAATTGTGTATGTCTCCTCTGACCTCCAGCTTTTAGAATTTACTCTGGCAAAAGAAATCACATCTCATTAATCTTCAATGGAATTGCATGATTTTAGCATTCTAGTGCAATAATTCAGTAATGCAGAAGGAATAGCAAAATTTTCTAACAGCAGACAGAAAAAAAACAAGAACCCAGTTTTCAGAAATCTTAATTCAAAAATTAAAAAAGATGAAAATTCTTGTGCTTGCTACACCAAAACAAAGGTAAGTATGCCTCTTGTGCAAAAAATTCTTTGAGGATCTAGAAGTAAACATTCAGCCTGACCACCGCAGCCCTACATTTGGGATAGACAGCAAAAGTGGTGCTTAGGTGCTGCCAATCAGACTGGACCTTCCAGCTCCTGAACAAGTGCCTAACCGTTGTGCTGGAGACCCAAGTTAAGTATCGGGTAAGTATACTTACTGAGTTAAATATACTACAGACTCACCCTGGGTCTAGTGCTTCCTAGCAATTGGCTTTCTGCCCTCTTGAAGAGGGCTGCTAAATCATCCTCATGCTGGTGCCCAACCTGCCTATGAAGAAAAGCCGGCATTCCAGTCAAAGCATTCTCTGAAGCACTCCTTGTACGGTTCTCCCTGCTTGACTCTAAGCAGAAATTCAGTCTTTAGGTAGAATCTCTGAATCTCACTGTCCATCAGGTGCCAGAACACAAGTTTCTAACAGCCAAGATAAATGAGAAACTCCCTGAATTCAGCAATAAATGCTCGTATTTGACAAGGGTAGTCCTTATGATGCTGCTCTCCTTACGTTGTGCCACATACGTGTAAGCAATCAGACACAAATGTCTCATTCATCTTGGGTACTGAAAGGATTGCACAAGAAAGCGGGTAGAAAAGTGTTTATTTTGAGAAACAGAAATAATTTATTTAGTAGTTTTTCAGCATTTTTTAAATGGAAAAGAAGAAATGTCCTGGATCCTCTTCTCTCTGGAAAAAAAGAAGAAAAACCATTCATTTTACTGAATTTGAAAATGTAGTCTAAGGAAGTATAACATTATCTAAACAGTATACAGATTTTCCATCTCAGTCACACAGTCCACAAGGAATATGTAACTCCCTACTTTGAAAGCAATTTTAACAAATGTGGGCTAATAACCAAATTAATCCACAGTCAAAGGAAAAGCTTCCATAGTTTAATTGGTTTATTTCAACTACTTTATTTAAAGGATATTTAAAGGTTAGAAATTAGTACAGCATGAGGACGGATGCCTGAAATTACTTTTGGGTATCAACTGTAGTCATGAAGTCCTATTTAACTCTGTGAGTTTACTCATATGAATACGAAAACATTCATCAAACTAAGCCTTAACTTAACAAGCCATTTATTAAGAATTATTACTTTTATCAAAACAAAAAGACAATACCTTTACCTTTCTTAGGGAATATTCTTTCCAAATCTGAATATAGGTTCCATGCCCATGAAGTCTTCCTAAGGTACAAATTTCTCCATGATCAACAAGGTAAGGTATAGCCTTTTTTGCCCACTCTCTGAAACCACTTGTCCTGTTTAAGAAAAAAATCTTGAAAAGAAAGTCCCTAAGGAAATGAGACAGGAAACCACTGCTGCTAGTAAGATTTACTGGCTCATACTCTACAAGGATTAGTTGTAATGGGCGAGATGTAGATAAGCAGTTTCAAAGACTGATAGGTAATGGGTTCCCCACAAGGGTAACTGCAACGTAAGGGCAGCAGCAGGTATTCCCATAGTTACAGTCTGGGTCTTTTTTCCTTGCAGGGCTGCTGCTTGAACGGCATATATTTTGGATCTGCAGCATCAATAAATTAGTAATGCACTTTCCTAGTGTATATATAAATTTACAGAACTATATTCCCTGTAAGTAACAAACATTGGCTCTTCTAAAATTAGCTGGTCTGCTGAAGTTCTCTTACCAGCAATCTGAGGCTTAAAGACTTCTAACACCTGCCCAGTTATTCAGGAAAGAAAGATACCTACTCCTACTTGGCTGATACGCTGAAGTTTGTTGGAGAAGATTATTCCAGAAATGGCAACTGTTAGGGAGAAGGTGCAGAAACACCTAAACGAAATCCCTTAGGCTGCTCCTATAGAGGAATGTTTTCTCAGTAATGAGCTACCATCCACCATGCGACCGCCATGCAGTATGGTGGTAATGTTATTGAAAGGAGAGCTTATTTATTGTGACTGTACTGTTTAACATCACTAGGAGCATTTCTTCCTGTGCTCAAGAGAGTTCTGAGAGAAAACAGAAAAGACCTGGAAGGAAATTACAATGCTTGTATTTGTACCTAGAGGTATGCTTCTGTATTATAATGTTGCTTTGTATTATGTTAAGATTTCAGGGAAGGTTAGATCTGAATTCAAAAGAATGTATTCATCAAAACATAACAAATGAAATGCAGCCATGCAGGTAGTCTTACAAAAGAGATCTGAATAATATTTACTTCCAAATTTAGCCCTTACACGAGGAGGTGAGTGGCATTTTGGTGATGTACAGATCATCTGCATAGCAGAAGAAGTAATGCATGAAAATAAGTGTTTTAATGTTTTCCAAAGATCAAAAAATAATTTTGGGGCAACTCAAAAATTCCCATCTAGAGATGGAAGCCCAAAGCAACTACACAAGCATCTGGACACTATGATAATGCAGACCAGAGTAATAGCTAAAGCAAACTGCAAGAACATGTAAATGCCAAAGTGAAATGAATTATGAAATTCCAGTGAAACTGATGATACATAGACAAAGGTGGCCTCTAACTCAAGGGTCAAGTGCAAAATACAAACACAGGAAGCAACAGGAAACAGCAGGTATGTTCTATAGCATTATCGTTATTTAATGATTAGAAGTGAAAAAGATGGCTTGTATTAAGTACCTCTTGGCATAAACACAGCACCCGGAAAACTTTGTATTGAAAAAGAAGAAAAACACCAATAATTAGCTCACTAGGTAATTATGTTATTTTAATAACATAGTATTTTGGAAGCAGAGATGGCTGGTCTACTGCTTTTTTGAAAACTGGTTCCTCCATGTGTAGAGAAATTGGGTTTTGTAAAGTATCATGTTCTGATCTGTCACGACAGAGCCACAAGAATCAGCCTCCCAAGGTCCCAGGCGTTCAGCCAGTTTCAGTGTGGAGGTCTCCTGCTCTCCTGAACAAGTCATAGATCCCACATGAGATAACGTATCTCAGTCTCAAAATACTGAAATAATTACTTCAGCGTATAAATAAAATGTTCCAGAAATAGTCACTGAGCTCTTAAGCTGCAAAAAACGCACAACACATCTCAGCGCCTGGCTGCATCGCTGCTCTGGTAGCTTAGAATCTGCACAACAGGCATGGTGCCAGTGAAGAAAAGCAAAAAAAAAAAATTCCCAAACCTTGCTATTATTAGGAACTGCTGTATTTCCCAGTTCAAATGCAAGCATATAATACAGGCCTGGGACAAAATCCCTGATGATGGAGATATATGCACTGATTTCAGTGTTTTTCTTAGAATAAATTCCGTAAACCTCTGTAAGAATCATGTCAGTCTACTGCAAAATTATTCAGCTTTTGTAATTAAATGTGCCCGCTGCAGTAATTTTTAATGCTGATAGAACCCAAGGAAATCAGTGATGATGCAGATTCTTCTTGAAGAGTTTTACAGTTCTAAGAAACAGTACAAGCTTAGATTTCTTCTAGATCGTGGATGCATAATTTCTATCCAGTTCAGGGAGGAAAAAAAGCTTCAAAATACTTCAGGGTAGCTTTGAAAAACAGTCTTGACCTTACTGTTATTTATTCACAAGGTTTCCTCTTGACTAGGATGAATTAATTAAGCAGCTCTTAAACAAAAATATTTTTTACAATGTCTTCAAATTGTTGAAGTTATCTGAAAGCATATACTAAGCTAAATCTCATCCACATTTTGGACCTCTTCATATATGTAACACTTGGGAAGATGAAGGGTTTAATAGTGCAAATTGGGTCATTAAATTTCATATGAAAAAAAGATGATGTGTATGTGTCAATGAAGTTTGAGAAATGGAATTCATGACAGAAAAATACCTGTAGGAACTGCAGTGGAATGATCACGCATGAGGCTCATGCATTTCCTCAACATTATCTTTCTATTTAGCATTCAGCTGTGTAACTGCAAATCTTCAAATGACCAAAACTCGCAGAAAGCCAGCTTGCATATCTTGTGCACACCTCGTGTTTGTGTGTGTGTGCGTGTGAATTGCTCTTACCCTTTTGGAAAAATTCCATCGGCAGTGCAAACAGCCAGTGGCTGAACTGCTGCCAGACTGCGGTTGCTTGTACTATTTCAGTTTTTTAAGAATACATGATTAGAAAGCACTTAAACACAAGTGGTAATGAGACACTTCTTAAATTCTCTTATCCCACCTAACACCACCTCAGAACCAATTTCTGCGCTGGTGTCATCATGTTCATAAAACAATCTGTACTCTTAGCGCTAATAATAATCACTTGGAAGAATGTCATCTTCACTTTCTTACTGTATGTGGCTTTAAGTGCAGTTAAGAGAAAAAATGGAAAAGAAGCTCAAAAGCCATCTAACAGAGAAGTCACATAAGTGAGCATGTGTAAATACACTGCCCAGAACTTGAAACAAATACAAATTAGAAAAGTTGACCAGAAATACAAAATAAAACTCCATACTATAACAGAGAAATCTTCAACATACACTATTTCAAACATACTGTAGGGTGAAATGCATAAAGACATTGAACTCACGCATATACTGTACTACACAGTGAAGTAAGCATTGCTTATGTAAAATGATTACAAATCAGAAAAGAAAACATAAAAACTTGAACTGACCCTTCAGTCATTTAACTTACTGTCTCCTTCCATTACTTCCTCATGAGACTTTTCTAGCAGAAGGGTGGTAGAGGGCTGAGCTACGTAACTGCTAAGAGACATAGAAATACAGTATTTATGAGCAACTTTTTGGTATTTTGTAGGCACTGTTTCATAAACCTAACAAGAAAATCAATGCCAAAGCTTGGCTTTTGACTAAAACATAAAAATCAGCTGAATGTCTGTTTTGCTTTATTTTAATAAAGTATTGGTATTTAACAGCTTCTGAGGGAAAAGCAAACATGACTGCAATACAGAAAGAATAATTCACTGTGAACAGAAAGCATGAGGTACTACAGGAGAGGGGCATGACTTAGCAATCCCTGTAATTGACCACATCAGTTCCTAAAGCTTTTGAAAGTTTGGAAACAAAAATATTTCAATATCGAGAAGATAACATAACAGAAACAGCAATGTATTCACCTTTGGGGACCACCACTGTCTGGTCTCTTACATGGAGAACTTCCCAAAGACACTACTACACAGATAGCATTGCTTCTGAACACAGCACAACACTGAACTGGAACTGAGTTTAAACCTCTTAGTAAAAACATCAAACGATACAAACAAACTAAGCAGCACATCATGACAGCCAAGTATCTCTTCAACTACTGGGCTGTATAACAGCGTCTTGGAAGTTCAGCAAATGCCAGGAGACGTTTCACTACAAAAGGCTGCCATTCACTGCCAGTAGCATCATTGCCATTCAAGGAGGACAGAATACAGCACATGCTGGTGTAGACCAGTATTAAGCACCCAACAGCATCCTACTGCTGGCTGTGGTCTGTGTGTACTAGTTTCACGGTAAAAACTGGGAGGCTAGAAGAAGAATGAAAACCACATGGAACACCAAACAGACCCACACTTCAAACTGATAATGAATGTTGCAGTCTAATAACACTCTGCATTCTGTGCGTTTTAGAAAGGAAACGAAAATGGAAAGGTGGTGTATTAAAGGACCAATCCCTTTTTATCTAGGTCCATACCTCCCCAGACTGACCATGCCTTAATAGGAGATACTGAAACATCATCACTAAAAACAACTGCTAAACATTGACACAGGCTGTAGCTGGACTAGAACTATGTATCTTAGAGCCTTACCTACTAACGTTTCATTAAAATTTGGTGCTTTACCATTTTTTTCACTAAATATTAATCTAAGGCTAGTCTGCTTAAACATGAAAACACTTTAAAAGCTTTCTTTAAAAAATAAATAGATAAATAAATTTCAAACAAAGAACATCAAACCCTTTATTGTGGGAAAGGGAAGAATCTAGCAGGCCCCAACACTAAATTGGAGGGACAAAAGTGACAACCTGTACTTACAGGCTTACAATTTGCTTCTCCACCGGCCAGTACCTGGTATAGTCACCTACTTCCGCACTGGGACGGCACAGTACTACCAAACCTGAACTCTCTGTTCATATTACTTGTATTTTACTTTCAGTTTGTGCAGGAA
The DNA here is from genome assembly GCA_013398225.1 of Steatornis caripensis. Lineage (NCBI taxonomy): Eukaryota > Metazoa > Chordata > Aves > Caprimulgiformes > Steatornithidae > Steatornis > Steatornis caripensis. The sequence goes on along the minus strand of VZSC01017447.1, from coordinate 57,061 downwards.
TAACTACTGTTCAAGCTGCTAGGATGTGAACGTCAGGCTTCTGGATCTTCAGGTATGAGAAATCAAACCTGTAATGAGTCAAACAGAAGCATGCACCTTTGCAAAGCAGTGCGTATACATTTGCATGAGTGCTCCAGCAGATGCCTAAGAATATATAGGGTATAATGGGAGTCATGTCACTGTCCTGCAGAAATTCAAACACATTGGTATTGATATTGAAATAAAAAAATAATTCCTATCTTTAAAGTAGTAATTTCCAAACAAAAACAGAGCAAACCAAAGGAAGTTCCCTTGGAACTACTAACTGTGTGCATTGTTATTCTCAACAAGAACATTGCTATGGGAGAAGTTTCCTTTAGCCTATGCTGCCTTCTATAAGCACCTTCACCAGGGCTGAGAGCCCTGTGACTCCAGAAAACCAATTCCACTTAAATACAGATCCATCCACTGTGTAAGAGAAACACACCTCCAAAATTTTGCTTATTATCTTCAAAGTCAACATACGCTGGCCTCTAAGTACAGGATGTCCTGGTTTTATATGAAGTCCATCCATGGGTGAGTTTTAGAAAGGCAAACAATATCCATTCTTCTCGTGTGGGCTTTGAGTGGGGTACCTGACTACTGCTCCTAAACGACTTCATGGTGATCTTATGCCCAGTATACATATGGCACATGGATTTATTTTAATTAACTTTCTAAGGATGTCCTTTCTGGAATCATACTGGTGGTGCTTAAAAAAGCAAAGGAGAATCAGGAGACTCGAAATGATAATGTAAAAGGTTAGCTGAATGACTTTTCTCTCATGAAAGAAAGTTTAGGAAGTGCAAAGAAAGGCTGTATGCATTTCTTCACAAAGGGGCCAGTGCAAGAATGGCAGATGTGGCCCTGGCGAGGACACATCTGGAGTACTGTGTCCAGTTCTGGGCTTCCCAGTTCAAGAGAGACAGGGAAATACTGGAGACAGTCCAGCGGAGGGCTATGAAGATGACGATGGGACTGGAGCATCTCTCTTATGAGGAAAGGCTGAGAGACCTGGGTCTGTTCAGCCTGGAGAAGAGAAGACTGAGAGGGGATCTCATCAATGCTTATCAGTATCTAAAGGGCGGGTGTCAAGAGGATGGGACTAGGCTCTTTTCAGTGGTGCCCAGTGACAGCACAAGGAGCAATGGGCACAAAATGGAGCACAGGAAGTTCCACCTGAATATTAGGAAGAACTTCTTTAGTGAGAGGGTGACAGAGCCCTGCAACAGGCTGCCGGAGAGGTTGCGGAGTCTCCTTCTCTGGAGATATTCAAAACCCACCTGGATGCGTTCCTGTGCACCCTGCTCTAGGGGCACCTGCTTTAGCAGGGGGGTTGGACTGGATGATCTCCGGAGGTCCCTTCCAACCCCTACCATTCTGTGATTCTGTGAATTGTATCTTACTTCAGCCATCAGAGTGAAGTTCTGTCCCCACTGAAATAAATAAACTCTTACTTACTCCTTCACAGCCTGAATTTAACCCTCGGGAGCACATCCTAGCGGTGTGTATGCCCTACGCCTTCCCTCTGCAGAGAGCTCCATTTCACCCAAAATGCACTGCCATCTAGTAGTGAAGTTTGGAAACAGAATTTTATCTCCCAATACATTTTGCTTATGTTACAGATTCATTTATAAGGCAAAAGTGAATGAAGGATGACCGCCCTTTTTTTTTTTTTT
>VZSC01017447.1:19291-50132 GCA_013398225.1 Steatornis caripensis | reverse complement strand
CTGAGAGGTGAGGAGGCCCCGGAGGGGACCTCGAGGCAGCGTGGTCGGGTGACCCCGGCGGGGGGAGGCCCGGGCTCCCCTCCCGTCGCCCAGGCCGCCCCGCAGCGCACCCAGGGGAGCTCAGGCCCGGGTATGGCGGCGCCTCCCGCAGCGCAGTGACTTGTGAGAACGCGGGGTAGGAGCGAGGGAAAGGGAGACCCTCACCCAAGCAGGCTGTGCCCTGAAGCTCTTGAACTTAGGGGCGCATCAGGATTTAGGTGCTGCTGTTAGAAACCCTTCCAGATGCTTGCATTTTAAAGTGGATGTGGGGTTAGTCATGCCTGATGAAGCAGCCTAAGGGGTCAAGAGCTTGCCAGGGATGCAGAGGGCAGCTTTCAGCTTGCCTCGGTCTCGCCTGTCACAGAGATGACCAGACCTTGCTGTCCATCTCTGGAACGGGCTGGGAATGAGCACATATTATCACTCTCTGGGCAAAATCTGGACCACACAGCATCAAAGGAGGCCATATGTGCTTGTCCTGGTTTGACCAACTGCAGTATTCCATCCCATACACATCATGCTCAGTATAAAGCTGAGGGATCACAGGGGTCACTCTCTTCTATGGCCAGGGGCCTGAGGGCACTGATGGGCTCTAACGGCCCTAAGCAGCCTCACCTGGTGCTTCTGCCCACACCCGTGGCCCAGGAGCCTATTTCAGCCCAGCATGGGGCTGTTAGTGGGAGGTGTGGTGATGTGGCAGGATAGTGTTCTCCAGCTCTGCTCAGCTCCTTTCTTAGCGGCAGAGGAGGATTCTGCCTTTGGTCCTGATCAGTGCATTCATGAATTGAGTTCCTGCCTGCTGCTGAGTACAGTCTGGGACTTTCCTGGGGTAGCGCCACAGTGTCTGGGTGATGTATTCATCATCAGGGAGGGGGGAGCTTGGTAATGGTTTTGTATATATTTCATTATTATTCTTCCTATTATTGTAATACATTATTATTGTAGTTAGATTAAAGCTGTTTTAACTTTTCCAACCCATAAGTCTCTTTCCCTCTTCTCTTTCCCTCTTTTGGAGAGGGAGGGGGTTAACAAAGAGTATCTGCTATCCGTTTAATAGCCAGCCCGGCTTTAAACCATGACAGTGCTGTATCATAGCCAGCAGCTATGGCATTCAGACAAAAGCTCCAGGTCACAGTTCCTCCTTCTCAAGTTGTTTGTGGATTTTATATTTGTCACTACTTAGATGAAAACCAGAGATATGCTTCAACAAATATTGCTGAGATTTCTCTCAAAGATTTGCACTTGTCATCTGCAACACAGCGTGAGTAATGCAGAGGTTTTCATGTTGGCCTTGAAATTTCCCTTTCCCCAGTCACTGTGAACAATGTGTTGGTCCTGCTTGTTATTCAAGTTTAAATGCTGGGAGCAAGCTTTAAATAATACTTCTTGGCAGGGGCCCTTCTATCCAGGCAGGGATGTAATGAGCAAGGCAAGAGGGATGTCCTGACAGCAACAGCCCTGATGAAGGATCCCAGGCAGCAGATGCAAAGTTGTCAGTGCCACATGCTCCTGAACAGTACTGAGGATGAGAAGGTGGGAGAGCCTAAAGCTGAAGCTGTCACCATCACTTGTTTCTTTTTTGCTGCTCCTCGCCCTCCTTGGGGTCTGTGGCTCTGGTCCTCTGTAAGGACCAACATGCAGGATCTGCCTCATGGGCAGAAGACAGAGAGGAGAGGTACCATCTTCTCACCCCCTTGTCCAGGCACAGGCGGTACTTGCCATGTAGCACAGCAGGGGGTTCTTGGTCACTAGCTGTATTCCAGGCAGGAGAGCAGGCATGGCAAGGCAGGAGGCAGAGCAGAGAGGAGCCTAGTGCAGTGAATTTGGGAATGGAGTACAGCCTGTGTCATTCCCACATGTGAGGAGAGTGGGGGATGGTTGCTGGTTCAGGCCTCAACAATCTGTCCCAGCTGCGGTGTTGGATGGATGCACCAAATTCTCTTGTCATAGCTGCATTTGGGCTATATGTGTATTGTATCAGCCCTGAATATACAGGCTTTACATTCCAGCAACAAACTTAGACTCCTTATGCAGTTGTTATTGCTGCTGCCAGAGGAATGATACTGAGCGAGGTGGAGTGACAGCCTGAGGCAGTATGGCTAATCTGTAAAACTTTTGCTCAGGCATTCAACATTGTAATCGCTTTGCTGTGCTTTTCTTTGCTGTTGACAATCTTGTCCTGCTTATTGAGAATGAAAGACAATTTTCCTAATCCTCCCTTTGTCTTCTCCTTTTTGAATTCTCTTTTGCCTGTCCAGTTACATAATTCAAAACAAGCTGCTTGCTTTTTGTTTTCAGAGGCTTCCTGTGGTATTTCTCCTGCCTAAGCCCTTACTACTTGTCTGCTATCTAGGTGCTGACTCTAGATGCTTCCTCATGTTTTCCCACAAGTAAATAATGCCAGCCTCTAGTAACCACTTCTGAGAAAGCTCAGTGTAAGCATTTACAAACTTTAAGAACATAGGAGCAGCCATCCTGGGTCCATCTAGTCTCCAAGTGCGACTATGACTGGACAATTAAGGAAGTGTGAAAATGAGGCAACCTGTGTGATCCCTTTTCCCTAACACTGTCCTAGCTTCCAACTGTGTTCATGGAATTTCCTGAGCTTGTGATTGTGCAATAATTCCCAAAAGGTCTCTTCTTAGAGTACTTTCCCTGGTCTTCTGTTGGGACAAATTACTGGCATCCACAGCCTCTAAGGAATTCCACGGGCTTGCAACGTGTTGCATCAAAACCACCTTGTTCTGTTTGTTTCAAACATCATTCCCTAGTTATGGGAAGTTATTTGGATCAATCTCTAGCCATCCTTTCCATGGCACATATGCTTTTATAGACATCTATTTTATCTTCCTCCTAAATTATATCTAGTTCCACATTAGTATGCAAGGAGTCCTACTGGCATAGAAAAATAACCATAAATCAGACATTCCGTTTTTAAAATAAATATGACATCCATAAGCAATTAAAATTTCTCTTTTGAAGCTTCCTTCATTATAATATCATTACTCAATTTAATCATATTGATTTTGTAATCTTTTTTGGCAAGACTATGTCTGTAGAGCAAGCCAAAGAGACAGTCAAGATGAAAAAGCACTGTCAGACCAAAACGTGGGTAAACAGAAACCCGTAGTAGGGCAGAGACTGGGACACAGAAAATTGCTGTCATAATTTACAGACAAACACCATAGCCAAGTTTCTTAGCAATAACATGCTGGCATGTATGCTGCTGGATAATCTAGACAATAATCAGGCTGTGATAATAATCCTGTGCTAATAAATATTTCACAAGCTGCTGGAAGGGTCAGAAATTGATTTACAGATAAAGTGGAAAGTCATGTGAATGAATTCTAATGAATTCTAACAAAAGATCAAAAAAGAAGTATTTTTAGACGGTTTGAATAAATCATTAGGTGTTATCATATAGAATATATTGATTCTTGAGGGTAAAGTGTTTGGCTTTTAAAAATCTTGTTTACTGAAATTCTGAAAGTTCGGAAATTTAAAAGCAAATGAGTAAACGTGAGAGATTGATTGGAAATTCTGTCAGGGAGACCGGTAGCCTCCAGAATTTGCCTTCGAAGCAGAGGATACACTACCTCTAGATGCAGGGTGAAATTTATCTATTGAAACATGAAGGCATCTGAGCTAGATATTGCAGAGTACTATTCCTGAATCATGTAGGAGGAGAAATAACTAAATGTAATTCTGCAGGTCATGTGACCAAATGCAAATGTCCTCTTCAAAATGAGATGAATCATTTCCACATTGTAGGTGTCCAGAGTTTACACATGAATCCCACTCACTGTCACTTGTATTACAGCTTATCCCAGTTTAGCCATTTCCCCAAGGGTGACTGTGTGCTGTCCTTACCCTTTGTCAGTTCCTACTCACTTGTGAACTGCTGCCGTTTAATCTGGTTGTTTTAACATCAGTCATGCTACCATGACTCCTTCGTGCAGTCCCCCAACATGTCTTTATGGAAAGGATGAAGCTTCCTTGATAACATCAGCAAGCAGCAGAAGGACTGGGAAGCAGCTGTGGGACACTTCTTGCCTTCAGCCAAGGCTGCGACTCTAATCCCCGTAGCCTTTACCCTGTCAGCCCACCTTGGGAATCGCGTCACTCACTGAGCAGCGGCGTGGGGACAGAGTGGCCCTTGTGCAGACCAGCTGTTCCCATGGTTGCACAGATGCTCTCGCTAGGCGAAGTTTGTGGTCAGTGCTGCCACAGTTCTGCAGGCGTTGCTGTCTGTCTGCGTGAGCAGCAGACACGCCTTTGCAGATGCACCCAGCAAGACGAGACTGTGCAGGGTTGGCAGTGGGAACTGGCAGATGGCAGCGAGCTGTGGCAGTGGGTCTTAGTGCTGTGGTGAGGGTTTTGGCGGTGAAGTAAAGTGAGATGCTGGATGATCGTGAAAAGTGGCAACTGGCAATGCAGCCTGGCTGTGTCTGCTAGCATCGAGATGAGGCTTTGGCAGCAAGAGGAGGCTCTGTGCTCCCTGTCAAGAAAAAGTGGCTGTTAACAATAAGATGTCATACTGTTGCTGACATTGGTGAAGCATTTTTTGCAACAATGCATGTCTCCTTGCTTGCTAATGGATCTCTTCTGGGATTGTTTATGTCTCTTGTGCTCCCAGTCCCACAGTTCCCTGGGGAATCCTATTCAACTGGAACTTAAAAAGCTTCATCTCACTGTGCTGTCTGTATATTGTTTCTCAAGCAGAAGTGAGTGATCAAAAGCAAATTTTGCTCCATTTCATTCAGATGAAGTGAGAAGGTATGAAGAGATTATACAGCTTCATTAAAATGCTTGGAGGGGTACTGATTCCAGATTCCTTTCCCTTTCCTGTCTACTGAGTGTTGGTGACATGTTCAAGCAGAAGAGACTTGTGCAGGTGGCAGGAGATGGTGCTGACCGTGCAGGCCTGGCTGGTGACAGCAGGGTGCTGGGCTGGCCAGCTGCTTGTTCACCCTCCTGCTGCTTTTACTTCAGCTTCTCTCCACTGCAGAGAGGAAGGAAGAGATTGCTGCAGGAAGACATGATCTGGCCTAGGCTCTTTCGCACTGCCGTCATCTGCCATCGTGTCAGCTGTGCAGGCTGTGAGAGACTGAATTCTGCCTTCTTTATGGCCTTTCTTCCTTGTGTCCTTTTGTGCTATGAAAGGCCTTGAAGTAGTAAAACATTCCCTTAGTGACTTCTGCACCGTCTGCTTGCCATGTGCAGGGATGCACTTGGGTGGAAGCACTGGCGTGCGCAGGGCCATACTGTGAGTAAGAGGCTCTGCTCAAACACGGCTTCAAAACCAGCTAATGCCTGCCGTGGGAACCAGGAGGGCGACTGAAACTGTTCAAGGACAAAGAGTCCATGTGAGCACAAAATGGGTTATTCTGTTGCTCTGGCATGCAAGCTGTCTCTGCATAAAACAAGAAACTGGTTGGCTTAATTAGAGTTAGGAGGGAAGTTAAGGGTAAAGTCAGATAAGATAATTCTGTCCAAAAAAGCGTGTGGTATAGATGAAATGTAACCAGCTTGAGTGGAAGGGGCTGAAGGGAGTCTTGGAACTATCAGGGTACAGTATGAGTAATACCACATTGGATCAAAACTGCCTAGGCAACGGTGCTAGAAACACCAAATTTGGGTTCGGATGTAGCAGAATTAGGACCAATGAGGAAAAAATAATTAGGGGCAGGTCATTAAATAGGTCCTGTTTCTCTGAGAGGAGTCTAGGCGGAGAAAAGGAGATGCAGGGTTGGTGAAAAGGTGGGTTCAGGAAAATAAGGAATAAACACTAGAAATTAAAATAATTCAATAGGAAAAAACAGGAAATAATTAAAACAATAGGAAATAGATATAATCTGGTGGAGAACAAAGAAGGGTGGGATGTTCTGGTAGCAGAAGTATGGACACCTACAGCTGCAAAGCTGACCTGTGGCCCCAAGCCCTCCAGGATGCTGGACAACACCCTTAGGACAGCCCTCTGGACTCTCCTCAGGTCTATGTCTGAAAGACTTGGCATGCAAGGATGGGATGAAAAGGGATGGGCTCGTCCCTTGATACTCAGTGGAGAAGGGAAGGCAATAGAATTATAACGTGATAGAGCTTGCATGCAATTTATACCATTTCTTCATAGTAATGTAATGGTGAATTACTACTAGTAGTAGCAATATAGTTCTAACTCACAATTGTTGTGTTTGTAGTGATATGGTTGTGAGTGAGTACTGTTAGTATTAGGCAGTTATTCATTAGTCAGTTATTACCAGTCTCTTAGAAGTGTGTTCATTAATCAATAAGCATCATAACTGTCAATTACTTACACTTTAGATCTCCAATCTAAAGGAGAAGTCAGACACATAATATATGATGATCATTATTTTAAAAGCTATTTTATATGCAAAAAGCTAAAACCATTTCATTTCTGAAGGCTTCCCAACTAGTTATCCACAACAACCAAGAAAATGAAATGGGGGGTGCTTTTGTGTCCTGTGATGTGGGACTTTTTGCAGCGCTGACCTGGTGCTTTTATTCTAGTGCTACTATGGCATTGGTCATTGTGGAGTCAGGAGAGCTTACAGTGGTGCAAGCCAAAAGGCTCTATGGAGTCGAAGTGTGGATGTTGTGTGTGGGCTCAATAGGGCGGCTGAAGACAGTGAGACACGGCACTGAAGTGCTTCAGTAGCAGAGACTGAAGCTGCATACAGATTGCTCGGGGCAGGAAAAGCATACAGCATTAGACAGGTTGGGCATGATAGAGGGTGGGACCTGCAGATGAAATTACCAACATGAGACTGAAGAGACATTCAGACAGAGCCCTCCGAAGTACAGAAACTAACACCAAGGGGGGAAAAACTCCACAACATCTTAAAAATTTATTTGAATTTAGTTTTGGCAGTTGTGTTACTTCACAGGAGACTAAAAGACATAAATGTATTGTGCATTGAGTTGATAGTGTCTTCATACTTGTATCTTTCTGTTGCCAGAGGACAGCTTCTTTCTTTTTTTATTCTCTTGCTTCAAAATTTCAATTTCTGACAAAAAGCAAGCAAAGCACATGCTTAACTGCTTTGCTCAGTACAGATTGCAATCAGCAACATTCTTTCAAACTCTGCTCTGAAGCCTGCAAAGTAAAAGGCTTCATCCTGCCAGGCAGTGGTATTAAGTATCACATGGAAGGCCGACATAATGCCAGTTCAGTGTAGCAGGGGGCATTTAAAGTTGAAGCAAACTCGTAATGCAAATGAACAAGAAAGTACAGATGAGATGATGATGATGGCTTTTTCCTCATTAAACCCTCAGTGAAGGGGTAAGAGCCCTGATTTCTGCTGCTAGTCCTGCTTGTTTGAGCATCACAAGCTGAAGTACATAAATACCATTTGGAGCAAGGAACAAAACTCTCCAGGACTCAAATTTCTGGGAGTCCTCATCTCGCTGTGCTATGCACAGGTCCCCTTATTGCTTGTCCCCTCTCCCTGGTCCCTTTAATCTTGTACTCTCTGCTGCACGTTGGCTCTGCTTCAGCAGGACAGACAGAGAACATCACTGCTGCAGCCTATTTTGTAGCATTATTAGGCATTTTATTGAGAAGTGCATATTCAAGTTCTTCTGGCTGAAGAGGGCCTAAAGCTCAGATTTTTCACTTCTCAGGGAAGTGCTCTAACCACTAGGATAGCCCATTGTCTCCTCTGCTACAGGGTGTCAGAATTTTCTTTAATGAAAAATAAAGGAAAATGCTAATGCTGTAATTTTGCAGTTGCTCAGACCATGTTCAATTTTTGTCTTGCTGCTTCTGTGCATCAGCCTTCAAATAAATGGTGTATCAAGAGGAAGGAAGGTTTTTACCCTACATCTTGACATACAGAAGTAGTACTTGAGGCATTCCTTCTTTTGGATGCCTATTAAGGAATTTTAGCTGGGTGGGTTCTGCACAGAGCTCTGAGAACAGCAAGATAAGCTGTGCTGCCAGAAGGCTGAGCATACTGCTGCTACCCTGGAGGGAGTTTAGGAAGAGAGCTGTGGAAGATGCTGTTGCAGAGGCAGAGAAGGAGAGAGGCTGTGTTCCAGGAAGCAGAGAAATGCAGGAGGAACAGAGCACAGAACTTTGCACAGGTTTGTGGAATCACAATAAGGAGAGAATTGAGGTGAGGGACAGCAACATCAGTTCACAACTACCCTCAGCATCTTCCACCATGTTTTCTTGTGGGTCTGTGATTCTGTACAGGGTTATGAGTACATAGCTCCCCTCTCCCTGCAGCGTGGGTCGGACCTCTGTATCTTGCTCTGGAGAGATGCACATGCCTTTCACTGCAAAGATTCCTTTGCAGATGCTTAGTAGGGAGTTAATCTGGCGTTTCCATTTTTGCTACTGCAGAGTGAAGACAATTTCAGCTCAAGCAAGTGAAGGGGAGAAACAGTTCTCATCCAGGTAGTTTCTAGCCAGCCCTGCGTCACATGTCCAAGTAAAGATGCGAAAGGGAAAGGAAATGAGGAGAGGCAAGGCGGTAAGTGAAACTCCTGCGTTTTTCATCAGTTCTTGTTTGTGCAGGTTGCAGTCTTTTGATAGGGACCGTTAACTGTTATTATCAATCAGCTGTTCTAACTACACGACTGTTTTAACCCCCTTGCATACATTGGCAAAATTATACAAGTCATCTTTTGTTTTTAACACTTGGTATTGTCCATTTAATTGTAAGGAAATGAGAAAGAGCAGCTATGCCAACATATTATTATTAATGTATTTGAAAACAGTGAGTAATCTACGCAGCTCGGTTATAGGGATCCCCATGTCCCCAAGCCAGCAATCGCAGAGATTTAAATTTTAATTGCTGTTTTATTCAGTAAAGGAAAATAAAAGCCCTCAGCTACCTAAGTCCTTACAGTTAATTAGGCACAAAATACTCCATAAAGATTAACAGTGCCCTCATCCCAGCAGCACTAAAAAAACCCCCCAAAACCCCAAAAGGCAAAAGAAGAACTTTAAAATCAGTAAGCTATCAGTACAACGTGTGTAACAACAGTTCACAATCCACGAAACAGCACGTGCATTTGCAGTAATTACTCATCAGAATTGTCAGGCGTGGCATGAATTTCAGCGCATATGGCATCCCTAATTTCTGTTGCCTGCTTTAACCTTAAGTCTATAGTTCTTATGAGGGCACATTGTTTGGTTAAGGGATCCATCAGTATGTAGGCTCTGCTCCACAAAAAAATACTTGCTGCTAGTTTTCGAGTTACAGACCGTGACAAAAGCAAGTCACGGCTGTACGTGCATGCTTTTGCAATCTTGATGCCCAGGGGATTTTCAAGCCAGTGCCATTTTGCTTTTGTGTTCCGCATGCACAGGCCAACCCTACCCTGAATCTTCTGAATGTACTAGGCTCCTAAGTAAAATTGCTGAGAGCCCATTTCAGTACTTGAAAGGGTTTCTTCAGTCATGTACCACAGCCCTGAACGACTGGAGAACCTCCCTTACAGCCATGACATCCTCCAGACATTGTGGAGCCATTACTGGTCCTCCCATGTCAGCAAGGCAGTATAGTCCCACCTACCATGCTGTGTCTTGTTCTGCTGCTCCTTCATTGTTGATGGATGAGAACGCAGCATTCATCATGTTTGCCAGATTTATCGTATGCTCTGTGTTCGGTCTCCATACTCGATGCCTTCACATAATGATGAACTGTCTCTCTGATCTAGCGCCCCAAACCACAACTGCCAGTAAACACAGAACCAAACAGTGTGCAGGCCCTGCAAAGCCATATGCTTTGGCAGACTAACACAACTTCTGCCCTTGAGCCTGCTAAGAAAAAGCGAGTCTCACAATGCACCACAGGGAAGTGTCCTCCTGGGAACAGCTCTGCATTCCCATGGAGAGGGTGGATTTGACCCCACCAACTGCCATAAGACTGTTAGGCACAGCATGAGCAGCGATAATCGTTGGTTGGAGCCTGTTAGGCAAGACAGCATGTGTGGGAGTGAAGGGAATTTACTTGTCTCAAGCTTGTGGCATCCACATGTGTAGGATACTTCCTAGTATGTACCTGCATTGTAAGGTCAATTATTTTTTGTATATTGAGTTACGGGGGTCAGGCAGCCTTTGTCACATCTTTTGGCAGATGTTGCTGGGTATGAATTTGGGCACCGGCCTGTCCTCAGGAGATGTTCCAGTGCAAACCGAACCAGATACTGAAAGGACTTCAGTTGGTGACATTTTTCATTGTTAGAGGAAAATATCACACAAGAGGTAATGCAGAACCAGAATACGATCTTCAGTGGCTTTTGCTGTCTAGTGTTTGCAAATGGGCGCATACAAATGGAGATTTCCTGGCATTTATTTCCAGATGTGGGCATATTTTCTCATAGATGCCAACACATAAATCTCTGGAACAAAAAGATTGGACAAAAATTCTGGATAAAACCAGTGCTTTGCCTGGTTAATAATAAAACCATTTTTAATGACATAGCAATAAAGAGAATGAGTTAAAATAAAAAAATCATCTGTTCTTACTATTCAAGAACTCATAATCATCTTTTCCCTTTGAATGAGCTTTGACTGTAGCCTATACGTGAATATTTTGACTTAGTTTCAGCTCGGAGGTTTAGAAGTGACTGATGTAAAGAGCTGAGAAGGGAAAAATTCTTGCAGCATTTCTCAAGAAAATTAGAATCCAAATGTAAGTGAGAAATAAAGTCAATTCTCAACAGCAATGATCAGTATCAGTGCCACAGACGTTACCTTACGTAGCACAGTGGAAACATGTTTTTGCCCCCATCAGAACCAGCTTGAGTCCAGCAGCAGTAGGCAGCATCTGCATTGCACCCTGCAGCAGGACTGCTGCCTTCCTGTCATGTCCCCGACAGAAGTGCATGAAGTCTGACGCAGATGAGACTCCTCACAACTCCTCCGTGCCCACCATGCCTGTTACCTTGTGTGTCCTGAATAAGTCAGGGTTGGTAGGTGTTAGCAGGCTGTCTGCTACAGTGTAGTGTTTGCATCCGCAAACTCACAGTGTTCCTAGTTGCAGATCTGATGTGCACACATCCAGTAGTCTTCTCTTCAGCCTGTCCAGCAGCTGGGTCTGAACCATTGCTTCAACCAAACTGCCCAACACTTGCAAGTAAGCAACAGTGAAGTCCTAGTCCATCTAGAAGCCTTGTCCCAGCTCTCCGCGGGGCTAGTAGCTCTTCTTATTTGGCTTTATTTTATTTCTCTTCTTTCAGAAGATTATTGAAGAAACATTTTTCTTTTCACCTTCTGTCGTGGTTTAATCCCAGCTGGCAACTAAGCACCCCACAGCCACTCACTCACTCCTCACCCCCCCACCTCCCAATGGGATAGGGAGGAGAATAAAGATCCAAAGTAAAACACATGGGTTGAGATAAGAACAGTTTAATAATTGAAATAAAATAACATAAAAATACTGCTACTATGACTAATGACGATAACAACAATTGTATGAAAAGGAAAATAACAAAAAGAGAGAGAAATAAAACCTAAGGAAGACAAGCGATGCACGATGCAGTTGCTCACCACCTGCTTACCAATGCCCATCCCATCCCTGAGCAACGATTGATCCCCTGCCAGCCAACTTCCCCCAGCTTTATATGCTGAGCATGATGTCCTGTGGTATGCAATATCCCTGTGGCCACCTGGGGTCAGCTGTTCTGGCTGTGTCTCCTCCCAACTTCTTATGCACCTCCTCGCTGGCCGAGCATGGGAAGTGAAAAGTCCTTGACTTAAGACAAGCGCTACTTAGCAACAACTAAAACATCAGTTGGTTATCAACATTCTTCTCACACTACATCTAAAACATAGCACTGTACCAGCCACTAGGAAGAAAATTAACTCTATCCTACCTGAAACCAGGATGCCTTCCTATGAGAAGGAAAGGACACAAGTTTAAGTAGAAATTCCAATTAGGCGTAAGAAAAAAAATTACCATAATGGTGGTCAAACACTGGCAGAAGTTGCCCCGAGCAGCTGTGTACTCGCTATCCTTGGAGCTATTAAACACCTGACTGCACATGGCCCTGAGCAACCTGACCCTGTTGGATGGGCTCACAGCAGATGGGGTGGACTAGATCATCTCCAGAGGTCCCTTCCAAGCTAAACCTATTCCATAGCCTTATGTTACACAGGTAGCATTTCACGTCTCTGTTACACCTGGAAAGATGCCCAAACCCAGACAGAAAATACGCCTTTGAGAGCTACTGTGGTGTAAATGCTGTATAGCTGCTGCAAATCACGTCCCTCCGCTCCTGGCTGCAAATGTTTTGCTTTGTAAGTGATGTCACCCCCAAGAGCAATTAGAATAAAATTACATGGAACCCATCCCCTGAAGAGCTGGATTCTCATCTATCAACATACCAGGTTTTTCTTGTAATCCTATGAACGTAACTGACATAGCCTCGGGCAAATAATTTTTAATTCATGTGCTGTTCTGTTAGTCTTGGCAAACCTGCATGTGCTACTGGTGTGTCCCTGATTCTGTGAACCCTGACACTCTACACTCTGTCTTCATTTTATTGTCTTACACCTCTGCCATTCTAAAAAAAGTGGACATACATTAGCAAGGCTAAGCCCTCGCTGGGTGCTGCTGTGATCTAGGAGTAATAATGTGGAGGTCTCCAGCATTAACTTGACTGTCCTGAGCTACTTACCTCCGAATAGAGTGTATCAATGGTTGAATAATTTCCCATTATGCTGAATTTATATTATAAAATACTGATTTTGTCATAAGCTCCTACTGCTGAAGTTAGAGTGTGCCTAAAGCTGTAAGCTAAAGTTACTGCTCAAACACCTTTTTTTTGTGGGGATAAAGACAAGTGGAGAAGTTCCTTATATAAACTTGGAACAGATGAGACCCCAACAGCTGGACAGATCAGACAGTAGGCAGGGAGGATAAAGCTGTCAATCATGATGCAGAAAATGGAGTACACTAAATTAGCATTTTTTTTGGAAAGTAGCAGGAAGATAAATTTAATACACTGCAGTGAGGGGGAGATAGATACTTTATATTTCATCATTATCTAGTAGTGCTTCTTAAAAACTAACTAGTCATGTGAAAGAACCCCACCAAATTAAGGGAATCAGTTAATCTGCAGTTTATTAAGGAGTTGAGTTAATTAAAAAAAACAACTTAAACCAACTTAAACATCTGCTTGAACCCTGAAGAAGTTCTATTTAGTCTGGAAAAAACCTACCATTTTACCCATAATTAAAATGGGTGAGCGCCATGACGCGGGGAACCACAGGGCATGTAGTCTGCCCCCGAGGAGAAAGTGTAGAGAACATGCTGTATGCAGCATCGTAACTAATGCCAGTTGACAAGATAAAGGCAGGTGATGCCCAGTGTGAAGGCAGTGGAATGGATGTCGCTTCTTCCTAACCCTGCTAATGTCAGACCATGTAATGTTTTCAGCTGGCAGGAACCAAAGGCTTTCCAGATCTGCACAGAGCTGCAACATCTCCAGCTTCTTGTGACTGATGTATTTTGCTGAGAAGCCAAAGAGAAGACCAGGTGCTACCCCAGGAACCCTGAAATTCACATCTGAAGCAAATTGTATCAAATACATTTGGATAAAATTACAAATTTGGTCGATAAACTCTGGAAGAATTACTTGAGGTAACAGACCTTTTGAAGGCATTTATAAGATATTAAATAAGTACTCGCTAACTTTTCGATACAGAAAATTACAGCATATAAATAGCTTTCATGCTGATTCACAAGCTGCTAGATATATGACAATGAAACCAGCATAGATATTTGATGGAAAAAGTTTATAGGCTTAGGTTATTCAATAAAGCTTCTGCTAGAGCACAATTAAATTAGTATATAATGACATTTTCACATTAGAAGAAAAGTCAAGTAAAAAACAGTCAAGTCAAGCAAGACAGGTAGTATCTGCAGAAATCTACAGAAAATTTGATGCTGCCCTTTGGGCATTCGGCTTAGTATCTG
The DNA here is from genome assembly GCA_013398225.1 of Steatornis caripensis. NCBI lineage: Eukaryota > Metazoa > Chordata > Aves > Caprimulgiformes > Steatornithidae > Steatornis > Steatornis caripensis. Next base: position 36,141 of record VZSC01017447.1, on the reverse strand, counting down.
TGGGCTGTAGTTGTTCATCATGATCTTAAAGCCACAAAAGGAGAATGAGTCTTTGCAATATTAGATCATAATGTATTTTTGTATCTGAATGTAAGATAAATACACATTTTTGATTAGTAAAAGAAATGAAACTGGAAAAAATATTAAAGGAATGTCATAGAGGCAACAATCTTTAATATTTATCCTGATTAAACCTGCAAAAACTTGACTATTATCTGAAGAATGAAACAGGGTGCTTGTGTAAATCTCACTGCGTCACCCAATGGAAAGCAGGAGTGACTCTACCGAAGTCTAAAATACACAGCATGAAACTGCTGCCAGTGGGAGTTAAATCAGGCTACCCAGTTTCTTTAAATGCAATGGATTTGATCAGTCTGAGGAACTGCAGAAGGCGTGTGGTAATTTCTTACTTTGCTAGGGAGAGGGAGGTGTACGCCTCCCCCGGCACTGCTGACGCAGATGATGTCGGTGAGGTGAAAGAATTGCTGAGGTACCTGTCTCATTTGATCTGCGCTAATGGAACCACTTGGCTGTTAATGGATTATTACACTGCACACATCTACCACAAGATATGCAGGCAGCTGTTCAAAAATTTGCATGAAATCTGTAATAACTCTGTTAAAATGGGAGAAAGAGATTCACCGAGTACCTGAATGAAGGTCATCATTTAAAAGTTTTCAGCCCCAGTGCATGCAAATACACACTGATGTAAAGACAATGCACTTCCTTAAAATTTTATTTTATTTTTAAAGTTTTATTACCTCCTGAGCTTTTAATGGGATTCCTTCCTTTGCAGTCAGTGGAGAGTGGGTGATGTCCTTATACAGAGCCTGTATCTGCACTATACAAAGCAGTTGTTTTTCAAAGCATCAAAAATGCTCAGGAAGAACTTGGCTTTCCAGATGCAAGCAGTACACACACACTTTTTAAAAGTTAATGTTTGGGATAACAGCATCACAGAATGGTAGGAGTTGGAAGAGACCTCCGGAGATCATCTAGTCCAACCCCCCGGCTAAAGCAGGTGCCCCTAGAGCAGGGTGCACAGGAACATGTCCAGGTGGGTTTTGAGTATCTCCAGAGAAGGAGACTCCACAGCCTCTCTGGACAGCCTGTTCCAGGGCTCTGTCACCCTCACAGCAAAGTTCTTCCTAGCGTTCAGATGGAACTGCCTGTGTTCCAGTTTGTGACCACTGCCCCCTGTCCTTTCGCTGGGCACCACTGAAAAGAGTCTGTCCCCAAAACCTTTAACCGGAAACTGGGATGATTTCATTTTTCATGTTCTTAACCAGTTCTTTAGTTCCCAGTAATAAACCCACAGCCCCACAAGCCTGACTGCATGGAAGCTGTGTTTTAACATACTCTTGGTTGTTTACATTTATATCCAGATGCTCAGGACACTGAGTCAACGTCTTCCTCAAATATCATGAGGCTTTCTGCAGACATCTCTAACCTACTGCACAAAAAGGAGATGTGGAAAAAAATGGCTGAAACTCTTGAAACAAGTAGATCTGCAGCTTCCCTTTGCTTCTTAAAGCATGTTGAAAAAGTCTGTGAAGTCCATGAGGTTACACGCAGGGTTAAATCACATTATTCTTCGGTCATGGAGTGCTCAGCACTGTCTAGGAAAATGCCTGAATTTCAATGGCATTGCTCACATGAACGAATTCACTTCTTTTTGTCTAGGCCCAATTTTCTGATTACATCAGATAATCCCTTGAGGAGTTGTTTTGTCATTCAGCTGAAGGCTTGCTGACACGGTTTTTTTTAAAATTTTGTCTGAATACAGATACCTGCTACCTCAGGCTTGTGGATTACAAGGTAGGCTTGCTGCGGGTTTCCAGCCACAGGTCCAATGCAAAAACTCCCACTGTAAAAACCTGGAAATGGCACATTCCTTTTATAGTAGGAGCACAAGGAATTATTAAAATAGGCATTTTTGGAACACAGTTGCTCCAGGATCTCAAACACAATTTTACTTTATAGGAAACAATGATGAGCTTGATGCACTGGGGACTAACAGAAGAAAAGAGAGGAGAATGTGCCTTTGAAGCACTTCATCGTCTTCAAGGGATTTGTTAAATGTACCTACTGTCTGAGGTAAGAGTTGATTTCCAGCTGGTTCTTTGAGTAATTTACTCTTAAAACGTCAAAAACATCATTTATAAAAGGAACATGTCTGAGACGGCATTAACGTGCAGTTCAAACTGCTGTCATGAGACCTTTCACTACCATGTCCTTAGGAATGGTGTATGCACAGCCGATTCTTGTTCGTTAAGTGTTAGTCCTTCCTTAGTATGCTGTGACTTAAGGTAGCACTCTGCTCGTGCCTGGCTATGCGCAGAGTGACACAAACGCTAGGACGTAAGACTGAGAACGAGAAGAGAAAGCTATCTTGAACTGTTAATGCTTCTCCTCATGCTGAGGAAACAATGTTAACTTATTTTATTTCAGGGTATTTCTACCAGCAGGCAGCAGGACAGTAACGATTGGCTTTTGAGTTCAGACCAAATCTTGTTAACTTCAATCCCAGGCAGATCTGCAGTTTAATCTGGATAAAGATTACATAGCAATTTACAAATGACAGCATTAATCTGCCTGTAATTAATTTATTTTTATTTCTGCTATTAATAAATTATGTAAAAATTAATTCTGCTTATTTTATAATCTGTTTCTTTCCATGTGTTCCTCTGTAATGAGTCGGTTTTAAAAAAAATCTGTTCTTTAAATTTGTTCTTGCTAGATTTTTCTGTGGTGGTAGCAATGACTCCACACACAAATGAGGTTCATGTACGGAGCACTACCATAAAGGCCACATACGCTTAGAGCACACAGTCATTTTTAAGACTTAATTTCAGGACATGCTGAAGTACCTTGGGATAGTATCACAGTTACCATTTTCAGTGCAAATGAGACGGTATTCTTCACTATTTGGGAAGACTTACTACCTAGTTAGCGGTACCTAGTACAACACACTTAAAATAAAAGCTTGATAGTATTACACTGGACGAAGAAATCTGACTGAAGACTGGCAAAAAAGCTGCTTTTAAAAATGGGTGGTGGCTTCAGTAAAATTAAGGAACAGCCTGAGAAAATTAATTGCACGCTGTTTACTAGCAATTATTAACAATTCCTGGGGTCTGAAGTTAAAAATCGCCACATCTGACAAACGTCAAGTTTTAGGCCAGGCAACCCCAGCACACCCTCAAGACTACGGAAATGTGGAGAGGCCAAATGAACTGCAGTGCCCACCAGCACAACGGCAGTACAGCACAACGGCTCTGCCCACGCCAGCACCTGCTCCTTCCAGCATGGGGTGCCAGGCAGTGGCAGAGGTAGGGCACCTACAAAACCCAGCATGCTATTTCAAGGATGGAAATACACACCTGGAGGGTGACAGGGCTGAAAATTACTGTCACTGTCTTTTTCTATAGCAGACCTGAACAGTCTTCAGAGAGCTCTCCCCAAAACCGAAAGGATAGAGATGAAAATGCCTTTTGGTCGCTGTCCTGTTTGCCACAAAGAATATCTTCATTTTAGACACTCTACAGGGAATGTTTATGCTGGATTTCTTCTGCTTCACTTATCCCATCTGCACTGTTTGCTCATTAATTTAAGGGAAGCCAAAAGGGAAATTTTCATTACCCTTCTGTCCTCACTATCTTGTCCTCTTCATTGCCCCTGGGCATGGCTGTTAACAACAGAACGGAAACCAACAGGAGGCCCTTGACTTCCCCAAAAATATTTTCAGCAAATTGCCAAGAGCTGACAATACACATATTTTTGTGCTTCTCCCTTCCACCCCTGCCACAGCTGGGGATTTGTACGGTGCTGCTCTGCTCTGCCCCAGATGGCCTGGCGCACTCGCTCTGTGCCGAGGGCAGAACATTAAGCACAGCACTAACTGCACCTCGCTCGGGTGACTGCTGCTTTGCTGGGCTGTGCTGTTGGCTGCCACCCTGCCACCCTCTCTCGCCCTAGGACACCCACCTGGGCCCAGGGCCACCCTGCCGAAGAGGGCCAACTGAAATAACAAAGGTTGCAGCATTAGGGCTGTTCCTTTGGGGAGCGCATTTTTGTCAACACTGTACACGTGGCTGCTTAACAAAGTCTCGCTATTAGGGACAACCCCACTTCCCGTTTGGCCCTTACACTAGCAGGGCTGCTCTGCTGGTTGCTACGACCCCTCTAAACACACTCGGATATTGTGACAGCGATCACCAGCCAGGCTGACAGTGAGTGGGCTCATCTTCCTCGTAGTCATACAGGGCCACATTTTGTTGCTTTTCAGACATATTAGGAATATGTGGATTTCTGATGAAAACACGCACTTCTGCTAAGCATCACTGTACATTAAGGGTGAGCTTTCCATTTACAAAAAAGCAGCCAAATACCCCAGCTTTCATTGAAGCAAAGTGGGTTTTGGGACCCCAGCTTTACTGTATGCCACTAAAGATCTGTCCCAAGCATGTTAAAACCTGACACACAGGATATGTTTTGTGGACCTCCCTGCTGCATTATCACTTGTATGCGTTTATGAAGAACCGTGGAGCCACAAAGCACCACCCACCCAGCTCCCTCAGCCACCAGCTCGGATTGCATCAGCTGCACGACCCGATACCAAAGTGCAGATTCAACGTTACTGCCAGATACCTCTCCTTAAGGAGAGCGCACATGGAATTATTTCTCTATTATTCATCCCTGCTATCTTTCCTACTCTGAACTTCTGCTACTTCTCACCTTCCCTTAATTTTAATACTGTTTGGACGCACTTTATTCCCAGCTGAAAGAACTACAAGGAGTGAATCACAGTATTTATGTACTTGTACCTTTTACATCGTGCACACTCCAAAGCGTGAAAAGCAAAGCAGAACTATTTTCCTTGAAGACGGTAACTGAACTCTATCGCATTAAAGTGTATCAAAAGCAAATGAAAAAGGACCCAAGTTCTGTCCAGGACTTGTCTACATGGGAATGTTATTTCCCATTAGGAAGGGTATATATTCGAACAGCTGCTGAACTCCGATGTTTATTTTGTATCACAAGCACTTTTAACTGTTCATTCATTTTAAGGCGATCTAAGATAATTCATGCAAGTTCCTGGACTTGCAGCACGGGTGCTGTTATTTGAGGAGTGCTATCATCATGAATAGCTCTCCCCATTTATGAATAAACCAAGGTCTTTGGCACCAGGCTTTTGTTAATTTAAAGTTATTCACAAACCTAGTAAGACTGTACTTAAATAGGCTTTATTTTTGTTCTCCGTGTGATCACTGATGTTATTGAGACTAGTCTGGTATCAACTGCACGAAATGCCTCACGTTAACATACTTCCTCACATTAAGATGGACTGAGCTCTGCCATCGTGACTCAGAATTATCCTACCAATGCAGCTTTTCATAGTCAGTGATCACTGAAGCATTTAGTTTCGTGCTACTGTATTCCACAGATGTAAAACTGTTTAACTGTACATCAGCAACCTTTACTTCCTCAGGAAGAGGAAAAAAATATTATTGTTGTGTCATTTTCCCAAACACCCTCATGTCCCCTTGCAGCTACACTGCTGTTCATTAACTTAGAGAAGGGCTGCCTCCTGTGTTTCCAGGAAAAGGATGCAGGCAGCTAGGGCAGTTTTCCCCTCATGCTGCATCAGTAATCTGGAACTTAGCTTCTAGGCTCCCTCTCCAGTCAGAGAAGGACAGGCACCTTTGGGGATTCATTCATATTCTGGACACATTTTAGGATGAAGTAAACCACCTTCCAGAGTCATTTCTCTCCACCAGCTAGAGAGGTAGCCTAGACAATCTAGACGAAACACAACTCTCAGGCATTTACAACGCTGGCTGCATAAGCACCAGGCGACAGAGAGAAATCTCCTGTTCAGTTCTAGCACTTCCACGTTATCGGGACCTTCCAGTTAGGCAAGGGAAGAGAAATCCTGAATGAACAGCACTGAAAAGAAATGAGTAAAAGTTAGAAAGTGACTAATTCTCGTGTGGGGTTTTGTTTTTGTGTGTGTGTATAGTTTTTTAAAGTAAAAATTGTTTCCCCATTTTCCCCTCGTTGACTGTATTCTTTCATTACCTATAGTCTCTTCTGGCTCCTAAATTTTTCTTCCTTGACACCAGTATTCCTTAAAAGAATTATTAGTTCTGGACTACAACTACTCATTTGTGCCTTTCGGACAAATTCCAAGCCTTTCCAAATTTAACATTTCAACAGCATTTTGTCCTCCGTTTACACATAGGTCTTCATTCCACGGTCTGTCCCTCTACAGCACATCACCTCCTTTCTTACTGTAGTCACATGAGACACCGCAGCGGAGGTGTTTCCTTTTGCTCTTGTATAGCTATTCTCAATAAGCCAGGACTGAAGTATCTTTAAAGCGATACTGAGACACAACAACACTTAAAGCTGTAAGGAAATTTAAGCAGTTTAAAAGGATTATTTTACACTCCCGCTCTTCAACATGTGCTGGAAGACCCTTCCCCACAGCTTAAAGGCATATTGCATTTTCCTTACCATTAATTACTATTAAAAAAAAAAAAGCCAGTTGTTTAAAAAATCTGAGTATACAAATTTTAACAAGCCTGGTAAAACTGAGACAAATGAATTGTTTCTGAATCTGTGAATGAATGCCGATGTTCTCTTTGGTTAGTTGCAAAAAACCAGTATTGCTTTTTAAAAAAGTCTGTTTCTTATTAAAATCTAGAATAGTCATTCTTCTGGTATCTGAGCTCCAAAATGTGCAGCACAATACTCTTTGACACCTTGAAGCTATTTTATTTAAAGGAGAAAAGTCTATTAAACTCTCATAATGTTGTCAAATCAAGGTTGCAGAAGACAGTAAATAGCGGGGGCAGTTACCCCCACACTCTGAATTCTACTTCTTGCCCCACTGATCTAATATCTTTACTGCAATAATGGGCCCTATGGAAAAAACACGATCACACAAGGTGTTGAACACAAGCTGTAACTACAGCCTCATTTTTCTTCCCCCCTTCAGGGGCAGACCGACCATTTTTCAGGAGGATGAAAACCAAAAAGAATTAACACAACTCCCACCCTCCGTTATCTGGAAAAACACACATAACATAGCTGTGAAGCTGGATCAGCGTGGCACTGGGCAGCATCCAGCCATGCATCTATCTTGGGACTACTGAGCTGGTATGACTTGAATAATGAGGCTCACGTCAGAGGCCTACAGTTTGGTCTTTAAAATGTTGCTATGCAGTTGGTAGGGATCTAACTTGTATTAGATAAAGTGCAGTTAAGCAGCTGTTATGAAAAAAAATGTGGAACTAGCAGAAATAATGAAACAAAAATACTTGCCCACCAACTCCTGCATCAGTCAGTGACCTGACCTACACTGCACCAGTGTGGACAGGTAACAGCAGCAATGCAAGGGGAACTTAGGAACATCAAAAATAGCCAGTGGGAGACTGTGATAAGCAGTATGAGGGATTGCCACTCTAATAAAGCCCTCATATTCTGAAATACTATTAGAAATGCATACTTTTTCTTTTACTTGTGATATAAAGGCAGCCAGCTACAAGTTAAGGTACTTCTTTCAAAAAGCAGAGACCATCTGTTGCAGGAACTCTTGCTGCCACAGCACAGAATTCAGCTGTTGGGATTGCTGTAAGGTTGAGACCGCTACAGTGCAGAACGTACTTCTCAGACCTTTGCTACTGTTCAAAACATACGGAGCAAACAACAAGAACCTGTTCAGTGTGTTGAGTAGTACATGCTTTGCTTCTGGCAAGGAAACCTCTCACGTCTTCCAATGGCTTGACTTGTCTTTCAAAGGTATTTTTAGAATTTCAGCTCTTAACTGCTTATGTTAAATGGCTCGGGAATGGTCTGCTTTACAGACTACTTCTTTCTCAGTCTCTTGCTTTTCTTAAGCCCGTAGCGTCTAATACAATCTTTGGAGGGAAGCCGGGAAAGAGAGAACTTTGTAATAGTGTTTCTGTGCTCTGACTTGATGTACCTCTGACATGCTCCTCAAGACGTAGTGGAAGCCCTCTGGCTTTTGTAATTTCTTAGTAAGGCAAGGAATTAAAAAAAGAGAGTTCTTTTTTTCTTGTTTGGGAAAGACTGTTCCTGTAAGCACAACTGAGTAACTGGAACATGGCTTTCATGCAAAGACAGACTTATTTCAACTGTCTCTAGAAGAAAGAGACTTACTCTAAACTGACTCTGGCATTGGTACTTTGGCATGCAGTGGTTGATCCTCTTTTTTTGCATATCCCAAAAGAAATTTACATAAATTTATCACAGTAAAAGCGAAAGATTATTTTAACCAACAGCGAGAACTCAAACTGACTTCTCCCCATTTCCACACTCCAGCTCATCAGGCTGTATGTCTTTATGAAAGAGATGACTCAAATATTGCAGGTAACACCTCTGGAACAACCAGCTCTGCCTACACATCAAGCTGCCAGAAGAAACTGTTCTAAAGTTGCAAACGCTGTTTAATCCTGTAGCAGCTGGGTAGAGATGAGAAGGAGATGAGAAACATTGCAAGTCAAGGAGGAAGACAAAGTTGGTTTACATCACGCAGTACAGCTTCTGAGTCATCAATAAGCAGTAGCACAGAGGGTGAGGCGAAAGGATTAGAAAAAAATGTAGTTTTAAATGCATAACAGTGGAAGTAGGAACAGAAATCCCCCTTTTCCCCATTCTTNATCAAGCTGCCAGAAGAAACTGTTCTAAAGTTGCAAACGCTGTTTAATCCTGTAGCAGCTGGGTAGAGATGAGAAGGAGATGAGAACACTGCAAGTCAAGGAGGAAGACAAAGTTGGTTTACATCACACAGTACAGCTTCTGAGTCACTAATAAGCAGTAGCACAGAGGGTGAGGTGAAAGGATTAGAAAAAAAAAATGTAGTTTTAAATGCGTAACAGTAGAAGTAGGAACAGAAATCCCCCTTTTCCAACATAAAGAGAGTGCAAGCCTGCTTTTGCACAGCCGCCTCAAGGAGGCATAAGCACTTCTCTGGAAGCACTTTTAAAGGCTGTCAGAAGTTATTCTTCGTAGCTCAGGGAAAAGGTTTCCATGTTTCAGTTATGGATGCTACGCGGTACAGTAAGAATAGTTACCAGTGAGAAGAGTATATGAGTTTCTCCACTGGCAAAACGTAGTTGTTAGATGAAAGATTTTTTTTTTCTTCTCTCAAAAATTTAGACTTTAAACTAAGAACAATTCTAGAAAAAATAAACAACATGTATGATAATAGGCATTTATCATTTGACTTCTGCCAAGTAATAAAAGCACAATGTTCAAAAGTAAGTTGTTTTTTATCTTGGTAGAAACTGACGTCAACATGCAAACTATTATAGTTAAAAGAGTATTAGCTTGTAGCTATAAAGTATCACAATATAATCAATCCTCTGCTACTTTGCTACACAGAGGTCATGGAAATACTAATCAGCAGTTCTGGATTGTATCTTGCAATAAAGTGAGAATCATCCATTGCCATTACGATCTCTTTGCTGTTCTCTGAAGAGACAGCACAAGGTTGGCAGTCAGTCCAAGCAGCAGCAGGTCTAAACAGTGGTTTGTGAGATGCGGGACATCGTATCACAACCCCAAAGCAAGAGGTCTTTCAATAGGCAACAACTGGGGCCAATTCTTAGTTAAACAGCTTCTTGAGTTTAATGTAGAATATTGGTGTGGCATCATCAATGCTGGAGTTTCAGCATCGTACTGCAACAACACAAGNGACATCGTATCACAACCCCAAAGCAAGAGGTCTTTCAATAGGCAACAACTGGGGCCAATTCTTACTTAAACAGCTTCTTGAGTTTAATGCAGAATATTGGTGTGGCATCATCAATGCTGGTAGTTTCAGCATCGTACTGCAACAACACAAGCCGTCTATTCTGGCCTGTCATGAGTGAAAGCAATTTAAACAGCATAATACCACGCCAAAGAGGATGGGCTGAACAGTGTAGGGTGCCACTCAAACACAGCTGTGCCTCGGACTGGATATGCTCACAGAATGTAGTCTGGGCCAGAGGTTAGTCTGGGCTCTCCACACTATGCGTCACAGTACAGTGTACCCCTAGGCACCATCTGTCTTTGACGTCTTACCACATCTGTCAGCTTGTAAGCTGAACTATCTACATATTGTGCTCTGCAGAGGAAAGAAGTACAGCGCATAGCAGGAATGGATGTGATAAGTGGACTGTAAACAAGCAAACAAAAGCTTGCTATCTTTTTTCCCCCCTCCACTTGTTTCTCGGTAGGCTACAGTCCTATCCAAAACACTTGTCTGTTACAGAAAGCCATCTTGTTGTACTGGCTAGTTGTCCAACTATTCCTAAAGTGTTGTGTGGCAAGACAATCACCAAAGAGAGGACAAGAAAAACACACTGTTTAAGGGAACAGCACAGTGCCCAATGAAGCCGATAGCAGGATTACTGCTAATCCATCAGTTATTCTTAAATTTGTCAAAATAAAACAACACACAATGTATTTGTAGAACTGCAAAACGTGGTTTTAATTTTCTCTTTTTTGTTTTTTAACCCAGCATTTGAGGCATTGTTCTGACAGACACCACAGCAGATAGCTGGACTGCAGTGGAAAACCAAGAAAATCCTGTGTATACACAGCTGAGATCACAAAGGCCTTAAAAACTGGAAGTAGGGTTTTTAAGCATGCTTGGCTTAAGACACTCAACATCAGTCAAGCGGAGATATTAATGTATCATTCCAGTTCACATCGTGGACGTATTACTGTAACATTCCCGTAACAAAACTACAAGACACATACATGTCCTTGGGATGGTCCAGATTTAGGAGGCACTACAAAAGCCTGAGAAAACTGCGAAGCTGAAAAAATTACAGAATAAGGAAAAGCTAACATAAGGTTCATCAGTATTTTTCTTCTGAAGCTTGGAGGATTCAGGCATATTGTTCTATGCAGAGGCATAAGGTCATATACAATTTAAACAGAAAAGCAAGTAAGTTGCCACTGCTATTTTATACTGTTAAATTTCAATTTTTTCAGTCTTAAAAAAAAAGTATTAAAATCTTGTTTGGGGAAACTTCCAACCATTTCAGAACATGTGCCTTTCCCCGAGGACAAAAGGGTGCTGGATTTGCTCAGGATCGAACTTCTGTTAAGTACTCTTAGTCTCAAATGAGGACTGGATGCATCTTAACACTGAAAGACTAGTCACCTGTCAATTAAAGGGAATAAGATAAAAGTTTTGCTAACCTTTCTATGAACAACAGCTTCGATTAAAAAAAAAAGTGTTTCATCTAGTAGATAAAACTCATTCAACAATGTATTACGCGTTACCAGAAAGAACATGTTTAAATCAATCTTTAAGCAAGTTTCTTTAGTTACAGTAAAGTCACCTTAAAAATTTCCCCTGTACCCTCCGACCCCCAAATCGTTATGGTCAAACACGTAATGCATCATTTGGGGAGACATAAAATACCGAAGTCAACAATAGCTCTTGTTTAATATATAACGCCCAGAATTTTCTTATGCGGTGGGAGAAAATACGGTTACATTAGATACTATGTTTACAGTACTTAAGAATGCAGAAATTAAATCCTACTATGATATCACAGGTTGTTCTATTTATCAATCTTTCAAATCATACCAGGTTTAAAAATATTGTAAACTGATCCATATCTAGCAAGGTTAAAGTGAAGACCAGACACTCACTCCTGCAGGCGTTCCAGCTCCGAAGGCAGGTCACAACCTACATAAACTCTATTCATTAAACTGTATTCTAACAGTGCACAAAAACAGGGATCCTACAAAAGAAGGTTAATATTTAATTTAAATCACGCTGCTCTGTGAAGTCAATTTTCAAACAAATTAACATGACACATGAATGCAGAAGATTTAAAAGGACCTTTTCCAGAAACAGAACTCTCAAACGGTGCAGGCATGGTGTAACATGGGAGGAAGATACCCATAGCTGCTCTGAGTTACATTTGTTGCACGTAGGTGTGGAAGGACTAAGCATTGTATTCCGATCATTTCTGGAATACTGCTTTCCTTCTTATCCAGAAAGTCAGACATAACATCTTATCAGATATTATGAAAAGCTCACCTTACTCCTATGGAAGGACCATGCATGTGTTCAAAAGCAGACCACCTCCCTGGCAGGTGGTTATATTAATTGGGAATAACCACTTCCAGCACCCTCCCTTTAAAAAGTGAAGCAACTGCATTTTGTGAAGAATCTGATTGCATAAGGTTACCCAGAACATGCTTACTGGACTTGCAGACTGCTGGAGAACTTCAGCTTGAGGTTCTGACCCCTTCTAGAGATAGAAGGCAGGAGCCCACATGCGCCGACCAGCATTACAGTTTCCTTTGTGCACGGAAGTCTGCTGTGTGGGTGCCTGAACTGTCCATTCTTACAGGAACCCATGGAGTTCAGATATTCCCAAATGCAGATTGAGGACAGCGTACCAATTCTTAACAAATTGATGTTCCCTTATATCAGATTAACCCTCCAAACAATTCACTTACTGTGGCAAATACCACGTGCAATTCAAAGATATAAAACCAACACTTACTTTCACAAGAACATGAGGATTTCCCACGACAATCAGCAAAGCTTTGGCTCTAGTAATTGCTACATTAAATCTCTTTGGGTTAGAGAGAAAGCCCAAACAGCGTTGGTCACCACCAAGTAAGCCTTCATGAGATCGCACCTAAAATTAATTATGGATAATTTTAGAAATAGAATAACAAGAAAGCAACTTACCTAGCCATAGAGTAACTTTAACATAATATTTGCAGCAATCCACAGCTCAGCATCAGCAATGCACAAGTTAGCTTCATAATCCAAATTTCAGCTAGCTAACTATTTCCCATCATTGGCTTTCCCACAGAAGGTCTGTTCTCCAACAGGCTGCTAATGCAACTTCAGCAATTTCAAGAGAACAGTGTACTAGTTTTATTTTACCATCAGGACTATCCACTGCAATTTGAAACACAAGACACCAAAACTGCTTCCTAAGAACCAGTGATTTTATCTTTTCAGTAGAAGAAATACTAGAGCTGCTGCTATTCTAATTCCCGCAGTTGAATGACAATTCAACTGTGTGTCTTTCTGCAAGCCTTCTTCGGTAGCGTCACCAGTGTGCTTTGACTTAGTTTAGAAAAAATGGCTAAAGCAACTAGCGTGCTATAACTACTGCTCATTAAATTTTTGCCTCTATTTCATCTATATTTGAACCCATTTTTGATAAAAGAAAAGTTTTCATGACCCAAATAATGAATTCTTATAAATAGGAGCATCGTACATACCTGGAACTACTTTAAGAGAGATACAATGCTGGATTGAAAAGCTGTGATATGACGCACAACAAAGAAAGTAAACATATTACCACTGCCCTCGGGAAAAAAACAAGCAAGAAAATCCCACAAACTCTTCCTTCAAGCCACAAAAGAACCCCCCAAAACTGTTCCTCTACCTCCACAAACATCCTGCTTTCCAGTGCTTTGGTTGTTTACACAGCTGTTTTATCCTCCTCTCTTCTGGAAGTACTATGTACTCCTGTTAGAAGTAGCTCAGTACTGGTCATATCTTCAGCTACGCATTCCTGTTCTACACTTCCTCCTTCGATCAGTTTGCCTTATATGCCACTACTCAGACTTACACAGGCTCTGCCCATACTGTACATTCTTGAACAGCCCTGAGGGATCCTGGGTCACAAACACACCAGGAACTCCACACTCCAACACTTACATAGTTTCCTTTACTTAGAGACTTACTGCACCAAACCCACATTACCATTTGGAAAAAAGCATGCATATGCAGACTTTTTTTGTATTCTGAAGTGAATTCCACCCTGTAGAAACAGAGCTGTGTAAGGCCCATAATGCCCACAAAAAGAAAGTCTAAACCCTCAAACAGAGTCATGTACACTGAACTGGTATCACTTGCTGATGTTCAAAGTACCAAGTTAGCCGTTCTCTAAAGTTTCCCAACTGTCTTTTCCACTGATCCAGCACAGGTTTTTACTTCTGTCCAGGGGCTCAGCGTGCCTACAACAGAGCACATTTGATGGTTGTTGTCTCAGAACATAAAGGATGCTAGCAAGAAGCTGTCCACAAAAAAGCCTCAGTAGCTATCAGCTAAGTGAGCAGCTGCTGCTTACACTTCTTGCCCCCATACTGATTTCTCCTTAGAAGCACAAAAGAAAAGTTTCCTGTCAAGAGCCCCAGCCAACAATCTTACAAACCTCAGAAGACAAAGGAAGAAAAGTAGGACACAAAGAAGCTGCTGTAGTTTTACCCTTTATGGGGCTTCCACATGAATTCAAATACCAGGGATGTATGTGCATGCACTGGAGTAATATCTAGCATTTAGGGAGAGGGAACTGGCATATGCCTGCATCTAACATCAGCTCAACCTCAAGAGTTTTCTGAAGCCTGGTGTCTCAGCTGCTACAAATAGGATTTCCACACTCCAGTCAACTGCCTGAAAACTATGCCTACATCTTTGGCTGTCACCTGCAGAGAACACACACTGAGATCCTTCAGAAAAAAACAAGACATCTGCTGAAGCATATTGGTCACCAAGTCTGCAAAAGAAGGTGAGAGACAAGGGCTGCCAGCTTCCAAACAATACCAGGAACTCCCTCCCTGTACTCTGTGACACAATCCTCTCTTTCCCTCAGTGTCAAATGCAAGAGATGTGCTCAACATGAACCCACAAACATGATCTTCCCAAACACGTGCACCTTCCCACATTTCCTGAATGCTCTGTTTTATCAGCACTTTTCTGAAAGATCTGTTTATTGCAAAGAGTGAAACTAAATACCTCTGCATTTTCGTGGATATCTAAAAATCGATAGCGATGCAGTTTATGCCCCTGTACCTTTATATGTACATAGATGTAGTCAACCAACACCAACTCTGAATCAAGGAGAGGTACCGTTAAAACGATGGCCTATGACTAGTGTACTGCTGAAATAGAAACGTAGGATGGATTTTTTTTTCTCCCCGGACCCTTTCTCCAAGGCATTTGATAGCTTCAGATTCAAAAAGCTAGCACCTACAAAAGACCTTTACCAACATACATGCTCTATTACCTCTCTGAAGTGCCTGTACACCAACACATGCAGTATGGGGAGTAAACAAAAGAGCTAGAGATCTGTGGCGGTTGCAGGGCCATGATCTCATTGAAATTACAGAGACATGGTGGGACAGCTCGCATAACTGGAACGCAGCCATGGATGGCTTTGCACTTTTTAGGAAAGACAGACCAGCAAGGTGAGGTGGTGAAGTTGCTCTTTATGTGAAAGAGCAACTGGAATGTATCGAGATCTGCACAGGGGTGAATGAAGAACGAGTTGAAAGCCTATGGGTAAGAATTAGGGGGCAGGCTAATATGGGTGATAGTGTTGTGGGTGTTTACTATAGGCCACCTGATCAGGGAGAGGAAGTTGATGAGGCCTTTTACAGGCAGCTGAAAGTTGCTTCTTGGTCACAGACCCTGGTTCTTATGGGGGACTTCAACCACCCTGATATTTGCTGGAAAGACGACACAGCTAGGCATGCACAGTCCAGGAGGTTCCTGTAGAGCATTGGTGATAACTTTTTGACACAGATGGTGGAGCCAATGAGGAGAGGAGTTCTGCTGGACCTGGTACTAACAAACAAATAAGGACAGGTAGGGGACATGAAGGTTGGGGGCAGCCTTGGCTGCAGTGACCGTGAGATAGTGGAGTTCACGATTCTGTGTGGAAGAAGCAGGGCAACAAGTAGGATTATAACCCTGGACTTCAGGAGAGCTAACTTTGGCCTCTTCAAAAACCTACTTGGAGGAACCCCATGGGAGGGCCCAATAGAGCTGGTATACATTCAAGTATCACCTCACCCAAGCTCAACATCGCTGCATCCCTATGAGTAAGAAATCAAGCAAAGGAGGCAGGAAACCTGCATGGGTGAACAAGATGCTTCTAGAAAAGCTCAAAGGGAAGAAGGAAGCTCACAGAATGTGGAAAAAGGGACTGGGCACTTGGGAAGAATATAGTAATATTGTCAGAGCATGCAGGAACGCAATGAGGAAAGCTAAGGCCCACTTAGAATTGAATCTGGCAAGGGAGGTCAGGGACAACAGGAAGGACTTCAAGTGCATTGGTAGCAAAAGGAACACTAGGGAAAATGTGGGCCCATTGCTGAACGAGGCTGGTGCCCTGGTGATGAAGGATACAGAGAAGGTGGAGTTACTGAATGCTGCCTTCGCTCCAGTCTTTACTGCTAAGGCCGGCCCTCAGGATTCCCAGTCCCCAGAGGTAAGAGAGAAAGTAAGGCTTTCCCTGGTCAAGGAGGACTGGGTTAGAGATCACTTAGACAAACTGGACACCCACAAATCCATGGGCCCCCATGGGATGCACCTGCAAGTGCTGAGGAAGCTAGCAGATGTTATTGCCAAACCACTCTCCATCATCTTTGAAAGGTCGTGGAGAACAGGAGAGGTGCCCGAGGACCGCAGGAAAGCCAGTGTCAGTCCAGTCTTCAAAAAGGGCAAGAAGGACGACCTGGGAAACTACAGGCCAGTCAGCCTCACCTCCATCCCTGGAAAGGTGATGGAACAGTTCATCCTGGAAGTCATCTCTAAGCATGTGGAGGAAAAGGAGGCTATCAGGAGTAGTCGACATGGATTCACCAAGGGGAAAATCACGCTGGACCAATCTGATAGCGTTCTATGATGGCATGACTGGCTGGGTATACGAGGGGAGAGCCGTGGATGTTGTCTACCTGGACTTCAGCAAGGCTTTTTGTTGTCTCCCACAACATTCTCATAGGCAAGCTTAGGAAGTATGGTTAGATGAGTGGACAATGAGCTGGATCGAGAACTGGCT
>VZSC01017447.1:0-18365 GCA_013398225.1 Steatornis caripensis | reverse complement strand
CCTGCTCTAGGGACACCTTAGGTGCACCTGCTTTAGGAGGGGGGTTCGACTAGATGATCTCCAGAGGTCCCCTACCATTATGTGATCCCTGTAATACAACCAGCACAGCAATTAGTGCACCCTGCTCTAGGGACACCTTAGGTGCACCTGCTTTAGGAGGGGGGTTGGACTAGATGATCTCCAGCAGTCCCCTACCATTACATGATCCCTGTAATACAACCAGCACAGCACTTAGTGCACCATCAAGATGATCATGAGAGACGATCAAGTGCTCTCCTACCAATGCAAAATAAATAAATTGTGATAAAGGGTATTCAGCTTCTAGGCACTGTCAGCACTGGTGTCTGGGAAGTAGTCAGCTGTATATCATTAAGTGATGATTCTCAAACTGAAGGTGAAAAAGAATGTGAGAACCTACATCAGCTTTTGTAAGTCAAATTGCAATTACTGTTGTCTTATTTAAAATGCATCCAGTTTCCGTTCTCCCTATGCACACTTAAGTGAAAAGTACATAATCCGCAAGAAACAGTGAAGTAAGTTCAACACGAGTATCTACAAAGGTTTAAAGTCTACTTCAAAGTCACA
The DNA here is from genome assembly GCA_013398225.1 of Steatornis caripensis. Lineage (NCBI taxonomy): Eukaryota > Metazoa > Chordata > Aves > Caprimulgiformes > Steatornithidae > Steatornis > Steatornis caripensis. The sequence goes on along the minus strand of VZSC01017447.1, from coordinate 17,780 downwards.
GATGCTGTACTGTTTCCATGTACTTAAAATTAAGGTCTCTTTTCAAGTACTATAACAGACTGACAAAAATACAGCTTTTACATTTTTATTTTTAAAGCACTATATAGAGAGAATTAGATGCATACAAAAACTCTCCACAGGACCACAAAAAGTATACATACCGTTGATAAGATAATAACCATGTGCTCCTGCCCTTGAAACTCTTCTACTGTGCCAACTTTAATGTCTGCCAAATCAATATTTCTCAGAAGAAATCTAATTTTTTCCACCTACAAAAGAAAAAGGCATTTGAAGAAATTAATTTTTACATTTGAGGGTGGATTACTTCAAAACTGGAAACATGCTACATAAACAAGTATGTGATTTAACACAGATGTCACAGGGAATGCCTACACCAAACTTAGCCATCATCCACTAGTAAGGTTTTAAAATAAAACAGTAACTTTTCCTGAGAAGCAGCACACAAGTTGGAAGGTGAAGTACTCACTACCATAATTTAAACAGATATCAACAGATTTTCAATAATCCAGATTTTAACGAGAAGAACAACTTAGATCCATGAACAACTTCTTTCAATGTGCATTATATCCAAAACCATGCTTACCACAGATGTGGTAGGGCAAGCAGCTTCCCCCAGCCCCTCAAGAAAACTGTGCCGAGATTCCACATTTGCATCATGCAGAGTGAAAGAGAGGTGGGATGTGACCTTAAGTACCACCCCAAAAAGAAAAAGAAAACAAGGAGTCTCATGCACTGGAGTGCTGGGATGTGCGGGATCAGTATGTTACCATCTGCTAAAAGCTGCTTGGAGACTATGCCTTAAGTGTTCCAAGAAATTTACCAGGAAATCATGCCTGGCTAAGCTGAGGATTACAGTCAATGACTACTTTCTAATTAGCATTCCTGTAATGCAAGGTGACTTTCTTGAAGCAGACATTACTATTATATGTCTTGCATCATAGGCAGATGAAGGACCGTATTAAATGATGTGAAATGTATTGGAGTATGTAAGAGGTTCAGTCATATCAATACTATATATAAAAATTTGAAAAATAAATAGTAACTGTACACACGGGCAGGCGCATACACCTGATCAGTAGATTTCTTCAAAAGGGGTTGGTCTTTTCCACACACCTTAGTGTTTCCCCCAACCCACACAAGCAAGGCCATGAATACAGAGATGTGAACACCAAGAAAAACAATAAGCACAATGTCCAGAGCATCCTCTGGAAATGAAAGGAGATTTAACCTTCTTTTTAAAATGAAAGCAGATGTCACATACTTAAAAGACGTGAATATAAATAGTTTTAAAAACAAAGCACAGCATTCGAAGTTGACATTCAACATTCTCTACAGGATAAAACAGCAGCAAACTTCAAGCCTGACTATGGGAGAGCTAAGAAGTCCCAATTCCTCTAGTTTCCTCAAAGCCCTAACAAGGTGACATGCCACCTATTTCACTACATTTCCTTTTTGCTCCACTCCTCAGTGCAGAGAGTGACAGAATCAAATTGCTGTTCCAGCTGTTGTATAATAAACTCTTTGACTTGCTCTCTTTACTGCCAACAACTGAAAAAATCTGCTTCTTTCTCCAAAACTGCAAGCAAATCTGTCCTTAAATTATTCCCTGATTTTTAAAACTAAAGAAAGTAGACTGCCATTACTACTGTCTTTCTCTAGGTTTAGATTTCAATGGAAACCTCATTTATGATTGATAACACACTGTATATGACACACAACAGTGAAGTTTTGAGATATGCCTCCCTGCTTTAACAGACCACAGCCCCAATGTAAAACCACTAAGGAAACACAGCAACTCTGAAGTTTAGACACCAGTTATACCTGTTTACGATATGGTGTAATCACTCCAATATCAGTCACTGACACTACAGTGTCTTCATTTTTAGCAAGGTGGCAACAGTACCGCATTACTTGAACTGCTTCAGTTGGATTAAACCATGAAGGACTGCGACCTTCATGCATTTCACTGCCCTGTATTAGGGGAAAGGAAAAATGAGATGATGAAGACCAGGTACGGAAATTACTCTGGATTTATTAAGACAACTCTTACAGATTTTAAATGCAAAAAAGGTGATGTAATGTTATATACAATTTCTCTTCTTCCCTATACGCTCTTTCCAATGAAGAAGTATCACCACCTAGCATTTTATATTGTTTTTCTTAAGCCGGAGAATTCATGTGACAACAGTACTTTAAGTGTGTAAAGGAGTTAAATCTCAACTCAGAATAACGTGTGTTAGCAGGCCGGTATCTTGCTTTTGCACAAGGTAGAAGAGTACAAAACTAAGCCTCTCCAAGCAGTGGATATTATCGCTTTTTACTAACTTCTTGGAAGACTAAAGAACAACTTTTTTTCTGAAGTACTATTTTTTCCCCTGCCTACTCAAGCCTTAATAATCCTCTAGTTTTAGAGGCTTGTGTTCATTCAAATGTAGCAAACTCTCATCAAAAGCAATCTAAAGGCAGCTGACTGTAGCTCCATCTTGGACAATGTGCTATGAATTGAAATTCGTATCAAAACGTCTCCACAATACACTTCAATGGGCAGCTGCTCAAGTTCTTAGCAAACATTTGACTTCAGTAGAAGTTTCTAAAACCAGATGGTCAGGAAGTCGCATTACTTGCAAAAGAAAGGTTATTTTTTCATATCCCTTCTAAAGAAAATTCATCTACAACATCAGCAAACTTCTATCAGACCTCCTTAGTCATATTTTCACTATATGAACATTTTACATACCCTTACTCCATGAAAAATTAACGGAAATCCCTTCCTGGGCAATTTCCCCCAATGTGACAAAGAAGTTACTACTGAAGTGTCTGCACAAACTTCTAGCTCCTTATGATAAAACAGTTTAGATGGCAAGGCAAGCAATGCGGAATGTGACCTGTAGTTCTTTACGAGTTTTGTGATCTGCAAAGACAAAACCAAAATCCGTAACTGAAACGGGTAACTAGTACACAGCCCCCAAGTAAATACTACCTTACAATCTAGCATTTAGCTTTTCTAAAGCTGCTGAAGAACTGTATTAAAGGCAAAAACTGCGGGTGTGATCTTCTGTAAGTAAACATTAAATAAAAGCTTTTTGAAGTACCATCTCTTTCCTCTTCAAAGGAGGAAAAAAAAGGAAGAAAAAAGAACTGAACATACGTGACAGATTAATTGCTCATTCTCCACTTTCTTAAAATATTTCATCTATAGGCACGTTTTATTTTTTCTTTTAAGAGAGTCAGATTCTTTGCATGAGGTTTCCATGGATGTAACCCTTTTTGTTGAGGAAGTCTTGACCGGCAAAAAGGGAGCATCAGAACAGCTGATAGAAACTGGCCTTAGAAACCAGAAATGTGTTTTGTCTTTAAACGAAAGAATAGCCTTAAGGAAGCATTCCAGTCAGTAATAGCTATCTCAAAAAACCCACGTCCTGTAAAAAGACGAACATGTAATACTCAAGTCCAATGGTATCCTTAAAGCCCTCACACTTCCTGGTCTCTCACTATGCCAGTTCTCCTTAAGCATTGTATAAGGAACGCAACAATGGAAGTTTGCTGTAACAGATTTTGGGAGGAAGCATCACAGGTTTTTCAGCAGGCTGAACCAAATCTAAAGCCTAGGGCCAAACATCCCTACTTTCCCCCTTAAGTCTGCCATCAGGTTTCCTCCCTCATCTGCTTACATGGTCATATACGCATCTTTTGCTCTAATTCTGCAAAGTACATTACCATGAGAATGGGAAGGCATCCTAGTAAGTTTAACTTTAGCTGTATATTTCAGATTCAGACTACAATTTAAAGCAGCTGAAACATCTGTGCTCATTTAGGCACAGTGCTACCTCTGTCACTTAACACAGACTTCAGATGCTTCATCATACAAGAGTTTTGGGAAGCTATCCTTCAGAGTAAGAGGTGATAAAGAAACAGGAACAATTTCTTTTTCCCCCCCTTTGTGAATCATGATGTTTGCAAAATGAAACTTCATGTTTAAAGAGGCAGCTTTGTTTGTCTTTTTATATTAAAAATAGAAGTTGTACTTGTTCATTTGTGGAAAACTAAGTTACAAAGTTACAGTAAATGTGGACAATGGAGATGGAAGGGAATTTTACGACATTATTTAGAATTCTACTTTCTGCACCACATTTGACTTATTCTGCTTAAGAATAGTGAACCCCTTCAGAGAAGGACTTTAACATGCTGGAGGACTCAGCATCCTTGCTATTCAGAGTATATATTCAAAACAATCAAGGTTTCCCCGAGAACTAATGATCAAGCTAGACTTATCACTAAGCATTAGGAGCAAGAAGGTGGTAAGGAAACAGCAGGAACCACAGATTCTCCTTTTTTTATTTAGATGAAAAAATTAATATTGTAGTTTTACTCACCAACAAAGGATTATATGCTCCACAGGCACTAAAAGCATCCTCATCTCTCAGATATATCTCTCTTGATGTCAGTCTTTCCAGCAAGGACACACTTAATCCAAAAGCAAGTGCAATTTTTGATTTTATTACTGGCCCTAACTGCTTTGGGTCTCCAACAAGAAGTATCTGTATAAGCAATTTAAAAAAAAAGAAATCTATCTTGTATTAAAACAGTTATGAAAAAATGTGGTTTCAATAACAGCATACACAATTCAGAATTCAAAGGTCAATTTATATCAAGTATTCAGCTTTCCTCCGAACATCTAATCTGTTTGCAAGGAAGAGTCAGGCCCAGGACAGAAGTACACTGTTGTCTTAAACTAAGAAAGCATATTTTATTTTGACATCTTCCACACACCGAATCCTGCCCTACCAAAGTAGACTCATTTTAGATGTAAAAAAACTTGTTTAAGTGTGGGAAATGGATATTGTACATGAATAAGATTTATTACAAGTACTCAGAATTCCGTACTCATTACCAGGAAATGGCTGCTTGCATTCTACATCATTCACAAAAATAAAAACAGTAAAAGAGAACTTTTTTCCTTTCAGTAAGTGATGCTAAGAGAACTACCTGTCCATTAGCTTCTGAAACCAACCCAATAGGAATCAGGCTCTCTGGTTCACTTGCTTGCTCTGCCTCATCCAGAATCACATGAGTGAAGTGTCCAAGCCTGGAATTAAACAACACGAACCCAAAACAGGGCTGTTTTCAGACTAGTTCATTCTGCCATCCTGTGGTTGACCTCAGCAATTCTGTTAAAACTACCTTGTCAAGTGTGCCAGGCAACTCCACACACACACAGAAAAGATGGATATTTTCAACACAGAATATAGAAAAACCAACCCAGTAACTTTGTCATCTTTGATTTCACTTATGTACTCCGATATACACAGCCACTGCTTATCTTAATCAAAGCACTGTTTACACCAAGGTTAAGACACGCTGAGAAAAATCTTTCCTTGTTCTCTATTGCCTTCAGCTATTTAATTTGAAAAATGCACTTGGTGTAGCAAAGACAATCCCCAGGCTTTGTTTCTACCAAACAACTCAAGTCACTTAGGATTCAGAGTGTCCTTTCACAAAGTTAAAATCAAAATCAGAATACTTCAGTTAACAGCAGCTGACACGGTGGTTGTTTACAGTTAGTAAAGGTGACATGATAAAAAACAAAGACAATATTATTTTTAGCGTGACAATCATTTTGGCTCAAAATGATTATCAACAGCAAGGTAATTTTCAAGGCTCCCACTGGTAGTGGAGGAGAAATTATTGTGTCAAAAAATTTTAACATTAACTCAAGATAACACAGAGAAAGTTTCTGCTGAAACATTACTAAAACCAAGTGGTTTGCTAGGAAGACAATTCAAAATAGAGGCTTGTGCAATGAACTCAAGTTACAGTTCAGCTCAAATTACAGTACAGAGGGTACCTAAAAGCTCTGGGTTTTCTAGTATCCAGCTATCTCAGTGATATTCCTGTCTATAGTACTCTACCGTATTTTTGTTTGATAAAACATTCCTGCACTGCTGCATGTGGTAATTATTATCCTGAACCACAATGCTTTCCGAATATCATCACCATCTTTGCAGTAAGGTTTCACCACGTCATCAATTTGCTGCAGAAACAGAAAGGTATTTTGTAAAATAAAACGCTGCTTTAAAACTAAATGTTTTAATTTGAAAAAAAGCCCACTGAAAACTATTTTAGAAGCTGAGCAAAACACTTAGATTTAGACCCATTCATATACCAAAATGAATTCTTCATTCATCTAAGATGGTATATATCCAAGACATACATGTTTTCTGTGTTGTAAGGATCAAAATTGAACATATGGATGTTTCATATATATAGGTATATATACACATATAGAGAAAATGCACACACAACGTACACGTACTGTATAAAGATGAAAATCCTACTTGCTTACTTTTCTGTGTAAGCAGCCTTAAGTTGGAGACAAAGGCTTCACTTCAGTCACAGATTTTAGGGTTGCTTTGTAAGTGAAAGCATCTTACCACATTAAAAATCCCACCGCTACGTATGTGCTGCTTGTGGAGTTAAGAACTGCAGGAAAGAGGTTAAGATTCTACACTCACACAATCAAATTAAGGACTACGATCAACATTTTTCAGTTAATTTTCTGGAAAAGCTGAAATAATATGTTCGTGCTTCGGAACCTAAACAAGCCTAACCAGCCTAATAACCACTGGCAGTTACATTACTAAATCAGTATTTTAAGATCAAAATATTAAAATGGAAATATTAACTGGCAGATATCTATAATATTTACCTCTTGTGACCTGAAGCTAGCATTAACTCGGACCATAGCTCCTGGTTTTAACAGATTGCTCTGATGCAGCCGCAAGCAAATCAGATCTGTTGCAGCATTTGATGGCGCACAAACCAAAATTCGACTATCTGGTAGGGTATAATGTATCTACATTAAAGAAGATGGACATTAAAAAAAGGTTGTTTAGAGAAGTAGCAACAGCTCAAACATGCCCATTTTATTTCACTGAATACAGAATTCAGAAGTTTTGCATACACATTATAGTCTTCCATCCTTTTGCAGTTCAAGAACACTAGTCTTGACAGTCGTGACTAAGTATTCTTAAATTGAGTGTACTGATAGCAGAATTAAATTAATTCATGGTTATCACATTAATTTATACCTGTGTTTCATGAATATATTACACACACTACTGGAATCACAAGTTAGATATTGTTCATTAAAGCTTTAAAGACAAAGACAAGAAGACTTAAAAATAAGCCATTCAGGAATTCTGTTAGATCCATATCAAGATCTTTCCTCTTTCATGGAGCTATAGAAAATGATCTTGAGTATTTCTGAAAACTCCTTGGGGGAAAAAAATATGATGGTACTTATAGAATTACTGTAGGTGTTCCAACACTGAGTAGATTAGAAATGACTGATTTGTCATTCACCGTTACCTGTAAAATAGCTTCAATTACTGTTAATGTTTTTCCAGTTCCTGGTGGCCCAAAGAGAACGTAAGGTGTTGGACGACATTCGCCACTCACTATTCTTCTCACTGCCAATTTCTGTTGCTCATTCAGCATAGGATTGAAAAATTCACCAGCTCTCTGCTTAAGTGTCACCATTTCACCAACTATAATCAAGATAAGCGTATATTAGAACTCCACATAAATATTTCTAATATATGTAAGATTAAAGCAATTCCAATTCGTATTATGCTTCCAAAAAAATTTCCATTTTCCTTATATGGTAACAACTAATGAATGTCTCAAACTCAGATTTTATAGAACAGCATGTAGAAAATAAGCTATTCATATTTCAAAAGTACATTGAATCCTTAATAAAACTGAAGGCCCGAAAAACACTATGATTACATAACCCAACAATCTGTAAAAACTCTATTCAGTAATTTCAGCATCGAGCTCAATTTTTTGTCCTAGAATAGCAAAATTTCAGGAGCTTTCAGTAACTGGTACTTCAGGGATAATACCAGTACTAAACGACCAGCAGTAAGTCACAACTACTGAAATTATTATATATTTTTTATTTATTTATTTTTATTTATTTTTATTTATTTATTTTTATATTTTTATATATATATTTATTTATTTTTATTTATTTATTTATTTTTATTTATATTATTATTATATAATAATCTTAATCCTGTCTGGATTAGTCTAGCTTTAGCTTTCCACAGCAGAATCTCATTAGCCCTTGGACAGCCGTGCGTTCTAGGTAATCCCTTCCATCTTTCTTTAGGCATCCGACTGCTACAAAGTGATAAAATCGCTGTCTTTGGCAATTAAGTACATTGATATTTAAAGTCACACTTATCAGACCAAATATTTTCCAGTAAACAACTGGACAATGATAATTTATTGAAAACAAAAATGTATCACTAGATGTTTGCTGCTCCCTCCCTGGAAGTGTTCAAGGCCAGGCTGGATGAGGCTTTGAGCAATCTGATCTAGCGGAAGGTGTCCCTGCCCATGGCAGTGGGGTTGAAGCTAGGTGAGCTTTAACATCCCTTCCAAGCCAAATCATTCTGTGATTCTATGAACTGGAAATGTTTAAGTAATCCACAGAAAGACTCCGATTAAACTTCCTGCTAATACTGTTCTAGAATTTGTCTTTAAAAGACAGAGCACGAGGACATCTAAAAGGTATCTTACTCAGCCCTGGTTTAATGAAGTGATTGCCATCCTGAACTGTCTATACCTGGATATAAAGTATGAAAATATACCAAGTTGGTTTGTTTGCGCAGCTACTCTCATCACATCCGTTACTTTCACGTCCCTTGATGCCATGCATTTTCCCTGTTTGCTCTGCAGTTTTTTGACCTGAAAACAGCAAGTGATGATAAATGCATTTAGAACCCTAAGATGACAGGCAATTATCTTCACTAACACTTTTGAAGTTAACAGGTTTTAATTTTTCCCATTAAATAGCATTATTCCATTAAATAGAATATCTACTCTGAAGACAGAAAGATAGAGTAATAGAAGGTGGTGCCAGGAATTCCCACCTTAAATTTAAGATTTCTACAAGTTTCACTTATGTTACATTAAACATTTATTTCACAAATACTTTGCAGGCTGAGATGAGGATTTTGAAGCCATGACTCAGTAACTTGTTTCCTTCCTCAAAACCTAACATTCATACTCCATACCACTAAGCAAGACTGCTCTTTCAGATTGCAGCATGGGAGAAAACTGCTTGTAGGGAACATGGTGTTCACAAGGTTCTGGACCAGATGCTTCCATCATCTTTATAATACTGAACCTAATGCAGTGAAACAATGAGCGTTAGAGGTTGATTACTCCTTCTTGTACAGGACAGAGGCATCGTCCAGAGATATTTGCTGCTTCCCCAGAGCCACGATGTCATAGAAAGACTGAAAGGCTCATCTAGTCCTTCTGACTACTCCCCCTGCTGCTTAGCCATATGGGTACTAGTGACAACTTGAATAAATCAAGGGGAGAATGATACAGCTCTGGGTGATGTTCTCCACCATCCTTCTAGACAACCAGAAAGGCTCCACTAGAAGCAGGCATCCTGCAGAACAATAACCAGCTGTGCTCATGCTCTCACCAGCACAGCTCTGGGTCTACATACAGGAGCTCCTTGACTGCACATTAATAATTGCAAAACCAAAGATGTGTCTGAGTTGCTACCTCAGGAGGATGGAACAGCAGCACTATTGTCTGGCGGTCTGTAACAAATCCTCACCAGAAGACCACAGATGAGACTTCTGACAAACAATTGGCATTGGTGTCCTGATCACAAGTTGTGCGGCTTCCTGGAGATTTCCATCATTCACACGCTTGTTCCAATTCACCCAGGAAAGATCTAGAATTTCTAGACTGAGTTGGTGACAGCTTCGTAATGTAAATGGCTGACACACTGATCAGAAATAACGCTCTACTAGACTTGCTGCTCATATACAGGAAAGAGCATGTGTCCATATACCAGCTTTTGTTGCAGAGACTGCAAGACAGGAGGAAGGCTAAGAAGGTAACGCAGTGGAGTCAAAACTCTGGCCTTTCTAGAGCAAACCTCAGCTTCTGTAATAAATCACCAGGCAAAATCTTCTGGGAACCTACCATGTGAGGAGAAAGGTGCCCAGGAGAGCTAGAAGTTGCTTACTGAGAGATCATAAACAAACCATCCTGTTGCACAAGATCATTGGGAATTTCAGCAGAACACCTGCTTAGCTAAGCTTGTATCTTCTAGATGAATTCATAAGAATTTATAAGGATAGGCAAAATATAAAAACACTGGACAGTTGGATAAAATCAGGAAGGTTAAAGAGACTGAAGTACAGCTGAACCTAAACTGTGGCAAGAACAGAGTAACATGAAGAGATTTAGCAAATACTGTGGTGGAAGAGAGTGCAAGAATTGTGGAGGCTCACAGATGGGTAAGGGAAGACAATTTATTCATGGATGATATGGGAAAGAACTCAATGTCCTTTCTGCCTCACATGCAGGCATCTAGACTCCTGTGCAAAGTAACAGTATGGGAAAGAAAGGGACAAGTAACAGAAGGGGAGCAACATGCTACAAACGTCTTAGAGACACTAGATAGGGTAGATGTGATTCACCATGCCACTATGACTGTGGACACTGCTGCCCATTATGTACAATAACAAATAGTCACGACAAGCCAGTAAATGTCTCTGACAGCAGGAAAAAGCTAATATCGCTCCAATTCAACATGGACAAGGAAGACCCATGGAGCTCATCAGCCCCACTCCAGTCCCTGAGAATATGATGGAGCACATCCTTCTGGATTCCACATCCTTCACATGACTGGAAAAAATGGTGACCAGGAACAGTCAACGTGGCTAAACCAATGGACAGACCTTTCATGACCGACCTGATTTTCCTCTATGATGAAGAGACTATTACGTGGACAAAAGAAAAGCAGTCATTGTAATACTCCTTGACCTCAGAAAGGCTTTTGAAATGGTTTACTTACCACATCATTCTTAGTTGTGGCCTGAGGACATATTAGCTAGATGAACAGACAGGTAGAAGAGTTGAAAATTGACTGAACTATTGGGCTGAAAGAGTATTAATCAATAGTTTGATACTCAGCTGGAAGCTGGTCAAAAGCTAAGAACCACAGGGTTATTGCTGGAACCAATATTACTCAGTACCTTCATCAGTGACTAGGATGAGACCAAATAATGCCACTGACAAATCTGCAGACAACACAAAATCAGGAGTCATACCTGAAATGCCTGATGGTGAATCTTCGTATCAGAGGGGCCATGGGAAACTTGGCAACAGAGCCAACAGAAAACTCATGAAATTCAGTAATGAGAAGTGGAAAAGTTCCACGCTTTGGGATTCAGTAACTGTGTGCACCAAGACATGCCGAGAGCACACTGGCTGAGCAGTATTCCTCAGGTCCTTTTCAGGATCCTGGGTTACTGTGGATGTTAGAACTGCATGTGAGCCAACATCACATTCTCATTATGAACTGGAGAGGCTGAGAGAGCTTGGACTTTTAGTTTGGCCATGAGGAGGTGAAGAGGCAGTCTCAAAGCCCAGGATGGCTTAAGCCAGAGTTACAAAAAAGTGAGAGAAACTCCTCTTTGTAGTCACATATAATATAACAAGGGACTACATCCACAAATCGCAGGTTAAAGATTCATACTGGGAATTAGGAAAAAATTTTCAAGTAGAAAGGCGGTGAAGCACAGGTTATGCAGAGGCTGTGGAACCGCTAGGCAAAAAATAAATACCTCCCATCCACCCCAAGTTGACTTGATTTAGTGTTGGTGACAGTCCTGCTTCAAATAGGAAGTAGGACTAGGTAACCTTCTGAAGTCCCTTCTAAGAAAGTTTTCTACATTTTCTTCATACAAGTTAAGAAGCCTGAGCAAATCTACTCAGAACAAGATGATTACCTTCTGCCATAAAATTATTTCCTGCCACAGTGACAGGACTTAAGTATCTACTCAACAGTAGCTATAAAAACTAGTCTAAGGCAAATCTGACAGTTCCAATTATGATCAGATTTTTTTATATGCACTTTCAATTTGAGATGGGAGTGTTAGCTTAACAGTATCAGTTGTTATAAAACCCCCCAACCCCAAGCAAACAAAAACTCCCGTCAATAGAAAGCAGCAGACTACAACTTTGATTCTTTTATGTGGCACTATACAATTTCTTTCTAACAACAGCAGGCAGGTATCTGTTACCAATCTGAATGGTAGTCTGCATTTTAAGGAACATTTACAGAATAGATACCTTACTTTCCTGCTGGGAACATTGTTCAAAGCCAACATCAACAACACAACAGTCAGTAGCATTCTGTGTCTTCACAGTTTGCGGCGATTGTAAGACAAGCTTTTCCGGAAATAACACTTCAAATTTAGAGGAGAAAGAGAAATTTGAAAGACACGCAAACACTTTGCACATTTCACTGATTAACATTACTGCTGATACATCAGCTTGCTCTGAGTTGTCAAAATTGGTTTATCAGTACTGATGTAAAAGTGGTAAAGACCTATGCGAAGTTCATATGGATCGTTCTATTCAACCATAAAACAGGAAATCAGTGCTTTTTAATAAATTCTGAGGTAACACAGAACACTGCCATTTCACTTGCTATTATTATCAAAATATAATTTCTACAGTTCTTATTGGCTCAAAGAGTTCACAGAAGTTTGCTTCCACTCCTCTGTGATGGCCAACAGACGAAAACATTCTGACAACATCCACTCTACATTCAGAGTTCTTAAAAAAAAAAAAATTACAGAAAACGCCTCTAAGAACAAACTACAATGCATTCTTCTCAGTATGCCCTGATGTGAAAGCAATATAAAACACAAGACTCCCCACAAACAAACTCCTCCAGACAGCTTAAGTCAACTGAAGTGTACCTTTTTCACCAAGGTGAATAGCTTGCTCAGTTGCCATCTGGCATCGCCTGCTAGTAATCCTGTTATCAGAATACACATTTGTAGATTAAAGTAAAAGCTTACATTTCCATAAACTACAACAGCATACACCTACAAGGTATCCAGTATTTTTTAGTATGCACCAGTGCATATAAAAATAGGAGTTTTATATACAAACATTTTTCTTTTAAAAAGAGTCAATCGACAGCTTTGCTATGAATAATATTGATACATATATTCTCTAGCTCTCCAGTGAGACAAAGATGGCCTGGTGTTCCAAGCAGACAGTCCTTCAAGGAAGTTCTCTGCAAAGCTGATTTTACAGAGAAGATTAAGCAACTCTGTACAGATAGCAACATCCCATGAATAAAACAAAAGTATAAAAGGATGGGTGATTAACATCAGCAATCTTTTTTTTTTTAATGTAGTCTTGTGGTCATATTGGTATACTTTTTTCTTAGAAAAAAAAACAAGAAAAAACCCCCAAAACACAACACCCCACTTTGCCTCCCCACCATTTCACTACCTGTCATTGGTGTAATCATTTAGAGAGGCTTAAGACAAGAATTCTTTGTACATCATAACTACAGTTGCAGTCTTTTACCAATGAATGTAGTGGCAAAGGTGTGCTGAGGGAAAGAGGCGAAGAATTGGCAAGATCTTAATTACATCCTTCTCCTATCTGTATCCACCAAAACAACCAATTGACAGTCACGTATATTTTAAGTCACTTTACTAGAGGAACCACTAAATGCAGCTTTTTGGAAACTTGTAAGGATACCTGCAATGAACAAACTCCACATCCATGGGTTCCAAGTTGTAAGTCTCCTCAAACTCTGCATTAAATTTAAGAGTAACATCTTCATTACATATCTGTTGCAAAGGTGAAAAAATGGCAGTTTACTCTTGAAGGTTTAGTACTTTAAATACAAAGAAGCATCTCTGAAAGCATCAAACCCTCCCGTCACCTCCAAAAAAACCACCTAGATTTACATGCTATCAACTTATTGCATAGCTAGATTATGTTATTAGTGCTTTCATAGCAGGTAAAGTTTATAATCTAGAAAGAACAGGGAAGTCAAAGTCTTCAAAAATACAATGAAAGTACAAAAATCACCACTCAGAAAGTATGTAAAACAAATCTACCTTCCCAAAAGTCAGGTTAAACTAGTCTGTAACTCCATTGACAGCTCCCCCTTTGAAACCTGTGGACCACCTTATTTTCAACAGGAGATACAGCTTGCTTACCTCAGTAATATAGGCAATGTACTCTATCATATGCTCAGAGTAGACCTGACTTTTCAGTATCACCTTATCACCTAATAGTAAACAAAGTTAAAAGGCAACATACTGTTACAAAGAATAGTAAAATTCTCACCACAGCCCTTAATTTCTTCCTCTTTTGCATGGTTAAACTAAGAATTTGCAGTATGCTTGATGTTAACTAGCTTCAGCAAAGCTGCCGTATCCCTGAGTACCTGTTCTGAAATGCCATATACAGTTGTATATTTGTCTTCGTTTAGTCACCTGTTCTATCACCCAATGACCCCTCCCAATCTGGGACAGGAATCGGGAAAAGGAAAGGGGACCCGTGGGTTGAAATGGAAACAGATTTAATAAAAAACCAACAACAAACTAATCTTAATACCAATACTAATATAAAATGCACAAAGTTATACTGAGCCCATATAGCGGACGGGAGCTGTGCAGTCCCAGCAGTGAGTGCCAGATGTCAACCCCTGTGGAGCAGTGAGGCCCTCCAGGGATGGCTACCACTGAGGGAAGAGAGACCGCATCCCCAGCAAACTTTCCAATTTACAGTGACTGTGATGTTTATGGTATGGAATACTTTTGTTGGCCAGCCTGGGTGAGCTGCCCTGGCTTTCACTCTTTGGGCTCTAGAACCTGGCTTACTCAAAACTGCTGAAGGCCTCAGTCACTATGGAAACCTGCACACCATGGCTGGCCAAGAACTAAAACAGCATCTTAGCGACTGTATTTCCACCAAATTGGGTGCTGCAGTCTTCTCAAAAATGCAGCTTTCCTGAGTAGAAAACTAGTTCTATGACATTATCCCAGCAAGACCAGGACAATATTACATTTTAAAATGCACCTAATATTGATGTCATCAGACACCACCTCCTGAAAACAGTATCTTTTCTATTATATTATTTGAGATTCTGAATTAAATTTTAACTACTTTCCCAGTTTTTGCTTTTAATACGCCTATTGTCTTTTAAGTTATTACTACATCTCAATTTATTTTCGCTGAAGGTCCATCAATTTTTGTACATTAAAAATGCTGAAGTGTCAAAACACGCATAAGAACAGACACATGCAATGCTGCTTCAGACAGCAGCCACTGTAAGACTCTCCTTGAGACACTAACAGTGCAATTCACCTGCCCAGTAGCCTAGGTTAATAACTTTGTGTTCAAGCATGAAAGACTTCTTTAAACAAATGAATAAGCAACGGAGTTTTTATTCCGCTGAAAATATCGATCAACATGCTATTTGGCTTTATCTCACATTAATTACTACCTGGAATGAGGCGAGGTCTCCCCTCTTCCACTCCTGGCACTTCCAATATGAACAAGTTCCCACTCCTTCTCAAAGTAACCCCACTCATGTTAAAGTCTTTTAGCTCTATTTCTGCACTGATCTCTTCAAGCCACAGGAGAGTAGAAAAGTTTGCTTTATAATTATCTAGATTAAGATGCTGAAAAACAAAACAGGATACATTACTGTTGTAACTTCTACACTAACATATGAAACTCACTATTCTTAACATCTCTTAAGACAGACTGCACAGCAACTAGGTTGCCGCTTCAGGCACCTAAATACATGTATCCATACACTACCTAGTATTTCAAACTCCCGCAGTAGTCAAAGCAGAATTAGTATAGTCCTTGGAGCTCAGATACAATAGCCAGTCAGCTAAAGTGTTCATCAAGTCTCTCCCTACTACAATGGCACTTTCAACACCTAAATTCAGGGGCAGTTTACAAACTGAGTTCTATGCTCAGCAATCCCAGAAAGCATAAAATCTAAGTACACTGGGCAGAGACAGGTGAAGAGAGAGAGTGTCATGTCAATCTTGGCCCTGGCTAATGATTATAAATTTACGGCAAGCTGAAAGAATCTGAACTTGCTCCTTCAGGGCTTAATGCATCTCACTGAAGAGGTACTCCCCAGCAGTACAAAGCTCTATCTAAACAATGACTGATAACACAGAATGCTTGCTATTTGGTATCTTCTCACTCAGATACAAGGCGAAAGAGCAGTGCTTTCTGGAGCAGACTTAAAACAGTCACCAGTACCAGACAGAACTTAAGGTGTGGTTAAAAAAAGTTACCATTAATGGCAAGCTTTCAGTATAAAATTATTTCAAACACTACAGAGTTCTATCTTCTTTTTGAGAGGGGATCACTAATTTGCTATCTTAACGCTGTGACATCTGGTTTTGTGTGAGCTGTTTAGAGAGCAGACAACTTAGCCTTTTACATTTCTGAAAAATTAAGTATTAGATCCAGTTTGTAAGTCCTTAAAACGTTAGGGGGGAAAAAAGTGAGTTGCAACAATGTTCTATCAGAAATCAGGACAAAGTTTTGATGAAGGAATCACTGTAATATCCTTGTTAGACTTCAGGGTGCTGGGGTTTTTTTGCTACATATTGTGAAATCACTATACTTGCAGAAAGAACTTGAACAAGCCATAGTGAATTAAATTTGAGGATTTTTTTTTAAAAAGTTTTGAACAACCGGAAGAGAATCCCCTAGTACAGCAATAGCTTCAGAATTTCTGCTTTCATTTGCTGTGAAACAACTGCTGGACTACTGTTCTGACACACCAAAAACCCCTTTGCAATGATGCCTAAGAAGTGAGAGGGAAGAAGAATCTTTATCTTCTGTAACATACCCTCCGCCCCCTGCGTACTTCTACCCTTTCCAGTTTTACCCTTTTGTGCTCTTGTAAGCTTGGATTCTATTACATACTGTAACTCACGGAAGCTACGGGATACAGACTGAAGTCTTAAGTCTACTTGGTAACAGCATTACATTCTATTGCATTAAGGGCTACATATTTTTGCTAAATTAAGGCCATCCTGAACAAACACACTTACATGAAATGTATGTTCTCATACAAACCTACACTTGCATACCTCCGCTAGGAGAGGCTGAAAGGTCAGTATGTCTAACTTCTGCTCCACACATCTTCTTAACTCAGCTGGTATGGTATAATGCGGGAGAAAGCTTGGTAAGCGCCTCCTGTGATTTCTAAAACAAAAATGCATGGCATACCACTTAACCTTCTCAAATTATGTATGTGAAAAAACAGCTAATTAACATGCTACATCATCACGGCTATAAAACCAAAACCCAAACACACATACGACATACCCAATGATTCCTTCAAAGCGACAACTGAGAAGTTACTGGGAAGAAAGGTAAGTCCTCCAGTTACAGATGAAACATCGTGTGTTTGCTTTTTCAGTTTAGGGATATTTTTATAACTAAGGAAATACTGTAAGTATAATGGAAGCTTATTTGGAAAAGGAAAAAGATGTCAATGAAAGACAGGAAACATCAGATATATAGATGTCAAAGTTGCTTGAGGAGTTAAGCTAACTCAGAAAACTATTTCTGATTTTCTTTTTTTCTTAATAACTGTTACTTGTAGATTACTACACAAGTGTTTCTCTTATTTATCAACATGTTATGTAGTAAAAAGAGCTCTTGTTTTACAAATCTAGAAAGAAATCCAGCAGTTCGTTACTAAACTAACCTCTATCAGTAACATCTACATTTATATTGTTTACAACATAAATACATAAACACGTACAGACTCTCCCAGTTTCACATTTTGTCAGCATTACAGAACAGATACCTAATACTGCTCTATTTGGGCACAAACTGGAACACAGGAAGTTCCA
>VZSC01017446.1:22270-39650 GCA_013398225.1 Steatornis caripensis | reverse complement strand
TGTGATACTGGGCAGTCGTTTCGCCCCTCTGCCGCATTAACCCCTATTGTACGTACGAATGACTTCATCTCTGTTCTCTCGGAGGCACGCGCCGCCTCTTTTACAGGCATTAGCAGATTTACCGGCAGCACCTCACACATCTAAAACGCTGTGTAAATGCCGTCAGCACCCCATGCCTGGAGACCCGTGAGTATCTAATGCATCACGTTGCAAACTGTGAAATTGAAGATTCAGCCCCACTTTAATGCTTCAGCACTGTAAGCAGCAGAACTAATGTAGCTCAGCATACTAACGAGGGAAGTATTTCTTGTTAAGTGCCGAACTGTTAGAGAATGGCTGGCGTTCAGCTTCACCCTTGAAACCTTTCTGGGCGGCCGGTCTTCCTCTCGGGTTGAGCCTTGTGGGGTCCTCGGCAAACATCCAGCACAACTGGCAGTGGCAGAAGCAGCCCAGCGTGAAGACTTCCACAGAAGTAGCCTAGAAAATAAAACCCTCCANTGTGATACTGGGCAGTCGTTTCGCCCCTCTGCCGCATTAACCCCTATTGTACGTACGAATGACTTCATCTCTGTTCTCTCGGAGGCACGCGCCGCCTCTTTTACAGGCATTAGCAGATTTACCGGCAGCACCTCACACATCTAAAACGCTGTGTAAATGCCGTCAGCACCCCATGCCTGGAGACCCGTGAGTATCTAATGCATCACGTTGCAAACTGTGAAATTGAAGATTCAGCCCCACTTTAATGCTTCAGCACTGTAAGCAGCAGAACTAATGTAGCTCAGCATACTAATGAGGGAAGTATTTCTTGTTAAGTGCCGAACTGTTAGAGAATGGCTGGCGTTCAGCTTCACCCTTGAAACCTTTCTGGGCGGCCGGTCTTCCTCTCGGGTTGAGCCTTGTGGGGTCCTCGGCAAACATCCAGCACAACTGGCAGTGGCAGAAGCAGCCCAGCGTGAAGACTTCCACAGAAGTAGCCTAGAAAATAAAACCCTCCATATAATTTATAAGTAAGGAAGGAGGAAGGATTGATAGGGAGCTGGTTGTTCTTCCTGGGGAGAAAGTGAAGATGAAACCGTGAAGAGACCTAAGCCGGCGGGTCACCATGGGAGATGCTAACAGCTTACGGTGTCGGTTGGGGGCATCCAAAAGTGCTGGTGTCTTTATTTGGAGAATCCCTTCTCCAGCGCTGTCCCTTTGGGTCACTGTCATCTGTTAGTTTTAATTGGAAAACATCAATATGAGTGAAAGTGTTGGTTTTAACCATCTCTACGCTTGTAGAAAAGCGTTTAGAGCTAAGAGCTGGTACTGGGGTTATCTGAAAACACTGAATGGAGAAGGCTGCGTTGAGACGAAAGACTGAGGACTTCAAAAACCATCGGGTTTGTCAGGTACTACGTCATTAGGGCTCGCTGGAAGGGAGGTATCATTTACACTCCTCAAATTTGTAATCTGAGCAGTTGAAATTCTCTATCTAGAAAGGCGCGGGGGAACACTTGGGAGAATTTCGCTTGCAAGGATGGCTTTCATCAGGAGAGGAAAATGCCGTGGACAGAGCACAAGTCCGAGAGGGTGTGGTGGTTTCTGTGAATTTGAGTGATTTCACACCAGCCCCTGGAGGCTGTCCAGATCCAAAACGACAAGCCTCTGAATTATGTGTGATGTAACAGCCGAATTATTTAAAACCAAAATGGTCTCCTGAATACCTGTCCTCTTGACTTGCATGGAGGGCCTCCGAGAGCGAAGATGGCTTTAGCTTAGATGCCCTTGGCTGCGAAATGCGCATCAAAAATCCCAAACACGCAAATTCTGCTCTAATTGCTTGACATCTCCATGTCCCGCGTGTATATCCCTGGGATGATCTAGATTTGTTTCCACCGAGAACGTGAAATTCCTGCTGAACCGCACAGTGCAGAACTCGGAGCAGCGCGTTGACACGGTGTTGATTGGGAACCCGAAGAGTCTTAAGAGCCTGATGGGAAATTATAGCAAACAAGGGCTGTTGGCAACCAACTTCCAAATCTAAATCCTCCATGAGCACAATACACTACAATTATAGCAGCTTTCCCGGGTCAGGAAACCAATGCTGTGACTGCTGTATTCCTGTGTGTGATATTTATGACACACAATGTTATCTTTGTAATTGTTACATATGCTTTTATGTAGTGCAATTAGGGTGGGGCTGAGGTTAACGGTAATGTTAATCGTTTTCTTGTTCTTAATTTAGACTCTGAATGCTGTCGTTCAGTAGGGAGTGAGTAACAAAAATTATTCATGCTATTGTACTGCTGTCACATCTGCGGTGTAGGGAGATGGCTACAGCACGGCCGAAGTCAGCCGAGATCGCCCGAGTCTTGGATTTACCTGCTGCAAAGCTCATTCACTTAAGCTTTGGCATTTTCTCCTGCTTATACCACGTTGGAAAGTCCTGAAGGACTTAATGGATGGACTTGCTATGAAACGAAACTTGGAGAGGGCTGTCTGTGTGGGCTTCCAGCCAGCTGAGCTTCAGCTGAAGGAGAGAAACTACTTACGATGTCCAGAGAAACTCACCGCTGCCGTAACGGTTTTAATTTACCCTAAATTTCTCTTTCTCTGAAATGCATTCTGGAAATGCAATGGAAACGAGTGCAGAGTCCGTGGCTGTGTGGTTATGGGGCTTTTTTTTTCTTCCCCGCTAGCTTCCGTGAGTTGGGATGCGTCTGGTTACAGGCTTTCTACCAAATACCAAACTCAAAATATCCAAAAATATAAAAAAATTTAAAACACCGCCACAACGCCCAAACTCCCTCAGCTTGTTTTGTTTAGTGACCGCTCCTAAAACGCTTCTGCTCACCAAAGTTAGGGAAATAGGCACCGCGTGCGTCCTGAGGATCGGCCGAGGGGTACAGCTCAATGAAAATCGAAAAAATATGGGAGACTGGTGCCTTTTTTGTTGTTTCTGCGGTGCCTGGTGAGAGCAGCAGAAGGTGAGGAGGATTCCTGCTGTCTCCAGGATCAGGTCCTGCCGCTGCTGGTGGATCCCCTGGGACCATTCTACTGTAGCCTTGATCAGAGGGGAGGTTACGTTGCCGGGGTCCCCAGCTTCCTAACACAGTGATAGGCATCTTTTTGCACCGATTTAAAATTATAAAGAAATGAAGTGCCGGTTTCTTGTTCTAGAAACTGAAATGTCACAGCCGTCTTCTTCGGGTAGTTGCAGAAGGAACACAAGGAACCATTTTGCCGAGGATCAAACTTCTTTTTTATTTTTGCTTTTTTTTTGGCGGGGGGGATGTGCTCTGTTCACAAATAAAAAGCTTATTTGCCAGAGACCATTTGTTTTTGCTGCAACTAGACCGGAGGGGCTGTGCTCAGGAAGCACCAGAGGACTGGCTTAATTTTATAAGGAAAAAAAAAAATTATAAAATTCTGAGAGTGCTCTTCATGTTGTACTTCCTTCGTTCAGGACTCCAAGTCTTTCACAAAACCGAGAAGCATCCCATGGGGCCACAGCCGTCCTGGGGTGGTGGATTGAATGACTTAAGTATCTTTTTTTGGTTTGATTTGTGACTGTAGCTTTAATTTATTGCCTCCTCTGTAAACCACAGATATGTTTGTTATTCACAATTACATGGTAAAAAAAATCCAACAACAAAAAAAAGAGCTTTATTTTGGTTTTTAAGTCATTCTTTCTTTTTGCCTTAGCGTTTGTTGCACTGAAATCCTTTTATGAGGCTTGTGGAGAGAGCTGGGTTGAAATAGCTTCTCAACAGGACGCACGGCACTGGTGCAAGCCCACGGAAGGATAAGAGCGAAGAGTTTATGGCTTCATTGAGACTGGTGAATGCAACCTTCACCCAACCCAATTTTGTACGTTGGCTATTTTGAACATGTAGCTTTTTTAACCCTAGAAACCCTCCTGTCTTAAATTTCAACTACCTACAGGAGCTGAACTCCAGTTAATCTTTCAAAAAAATATCCCCGTGATGGGCGCATCACGGTGTGATGACGATGGTCACCGTCCGTACATACCTCGATTCGGCAGCGCGCCTGCTCGTTTATCGCTTAACACAACTTTGAAATGCGTGCCCTGGAACTTTCCTGCGGGTATAATAGTTTCTCTGCTTTACTCTGCTGAGTCTGCTAGATTAAATTTTCATTTTCAAAGTAGGGAGAAACTTGCGGTCCAAATCTAGTGGTAACATACTTTTCAACAAATACAGCAAGTGGGCTTTCGTGGTGGTTTCTGATCCGTCCATCTCTTACAAAAGCCGAGAGCTGTGTATTACCTGGGTGGTTTCTGTAAGTGCACGAAGTGTGTACGAAAGGTTATTCAACGCTCAAAGAAGATGCGATGTTTTGTTTACTCAAAAAGCTTTGTTCTTGTAGAATTCTGCTCTGAAGATCGTAGTTATTGACCTCGGTTTTCAAGCGGTGCTGATTTACGGAAGCGCTGACGCCCAGATTTCAGAGTGGTGGAGAAGGTGTCTCATCCACGGCGTGGTGGAGTCGTAGGCTCAGTGCGTGTAGCAGCTGCATGTGAAAAATAGTGAAAAACCGCGATTGTTCATGAATGTTCTACTGGATTTATAAAATGTAGCCCCGGGATTGCTTTCCTATAATTCCTGTCCTCCTGCGTGAAAATAACATGTGCTAATGTGAACCTCGGTGGCAGTGGGGGAAGGATTGAGCGGAAGAAAATGAAGTTCTCTCTTCATCAGGATTACATCAGCTCAATAATAATATTTTGATTAGGTAAAGTATTGCACTGTGCCCCAAACAGGCACAGGCTTCCTTGTGTTTTCTGTGTCATCTAGAGTTGTTTGAGGAAGGTTGACTACTGCGTGGCTTAAAAATACAAAATCAGTAAGACCTCGTGAGGAACGGATCCTCTTTTAAAAACTCCACCATCTGCTTTAAATCCTCTTTATTTCTCCAGCCTTAGTGCCTGGCGGGAAGCCGGGAGCTCCTCACTGTTCTGTGGTACTGCTGTGTCTGGCTTGCTCTGGCCAGCTTTTGTGTAGGAGAGGACAACTTGTGAGCAGGGCCAAATGTGTCAGAAGGCCCTTGAGTTAAAGGATTACCAACACTCGAGGTCAGGGTGGTCTCGGGGCGGCAGCCACGGCTGCTGCTGCTGTTCCTGTGTGTCCTGGGCATGGAGATGGTGTGGCTCCAGTCACAGAATCACAGCATGGTTTGGGTGGCAAGGGACCCTTAAAGGCCATCCAGTCCAACCCCCCTGCCACGGGCGGGGACATCTCCACCTCGATCAGGTTGCTCAGAGCCCCGTCCAACCTGGCCTTGAATGTCTCCAGGGATGGGGCATCAACCGCCTCTCTGGGCAACCTGGGCCAGTGCCTCAGCACCCTCAGCGTAAAACATTTCTTCCTTATCTCTAGTCTGAATCTCCCCTCTTTTAGTTTAAAACCATCACCCCTTGTCCTATCGCTGCAGGCCCTGCTAAAAAGCCTGTCCCCATCCTGCTTATCAGCCCCCTTGAAGTACTGGAAGGCTGCTGTAAGGTTTCCCCAGGGCCTTCTCTCCTCCAGGCTGAACAACCCCAGCTCTCTCGTCCTGTCCTCATAGCAGAGGTGCTCCAGCCCCCGATCATCTTCATGGCCTCCTCTGGACCCGCTCCAACAGGTCCATGTCCTCCGTATGTTGGGGGCCCCAGAGCTGGACGCAGCGCTGCAGGGGGGTCTCACAAGAGCAGAGTAGAGGGGCAGAATCCCCTCCCTCGACCTGCTGGCCACGCTGCTGGTGATGCAGCCCAGCCGTCACTGTGTGTCCTCAGCCCCATTGTCACTCCCTTTGGGAGCACCTATCCAGCTCTGCTCAGAGCTATGCATGGGGGAATGTAGAGGAAAGCAGTTTTTCCCCCTTTTCCCTTTCTGGGACATGGGTCAGATAGAAGCGCTCAGGGACAGCCTGTCCAGGGCTCTGCAGACCATCCCAACGAGGACGACCCTCTGCCCCGCTGCTTCAACATGTGCCTTCGGGGTCGCCTCTCACCCGTGCTCTCGTCTCAGTCGGAGTGCAGCAGCACCCAGGCTTTCAGACAGTGTGAGTACATGCAAATACTTTGATTTTTTAACTGGGGAGACTAATCACTTCTCCAAAAACGCCATTGTTTCGACATCTAGGCACAACCCTACGATTCTTGGCTTTGGGGTGTGACCTGAATTAATGGACTCAGCCCAGACTGCCTTCACCACGCCGCTGTAAATGAGAAATAAACCGAGTACGTGAAAGGTGAGGCGCAGCGTGCAATAGGTGCTGGGTGAGAGCTGCGGGGCGCAGGTCCTCTGTGCCTCTCAGCCTTTCCCTGACCACGCTCCACAGGCTCCCCGCCTGCCGCAGAGAGCTGCCTTCTGGTGTTGAAAGCCTTTCCCTTCATCTCTCCAGCCCGTAGCTCCGGAGGCGGTGATACCTAATGGGTATGGCACCGCGGGTTGTTGCCGCCGGCCTCGCCGATGACCGCAGGAAAGTCCCTCTTCCCTGCTGCTGCTGTTTAAACTGGAGAATGAAAGACACTATCTTAAAAAAAAAAAGGAGCTCTGAAGGTGCTGTTTGCCTGTAGCTCTCTTTGTTCTAGGTGGTGATATTCTGTATCTCGAAGCTGTCTGTAGTTCTGATGCCCTCAGATGTTCTCAGCCTCTGAAGTCCGGAGGCTTTTGTGCAGCGATCAGCAGAGGACTGCTTCAGGACTGCAACGCGCCGGTCTTTTGGCAGCATGGGGTTTCCAGTTGTTACGCAGTTAATCGCCCGCTAAAGGAAAAGAGAAGCGCTTTGCTCATAAAGTGAGTGGAAAACGAATCAAGTTTTGCATAAATCAAGAGGTTTGGGTGGCAGCGTGGTGTCGTCGCTGGAAAAATTCACGAGGACCTCAAAGATAATGGGAGCAGGAGTGCTGAGCAGCACAGGGTTGTATTTTATTTAAAAAAAAAAAAAAGTTTGCTGTTGCCTTTTTTTTGGCTGTTAGAGAAACTTGCGTGGGTGGAAGTAGTGCTAGAGTCGATGCACCTAGATCAAGAAAGCTTCTAATAGGTTTCACCAAATATTTTCATGATGAATTGAGATCACAAGGGAAGATAAAATGATACAGCTCTCAAAATACCCGGAGGGTCCCTTGCAGAGGGTGGTAAACTTGGTTTCTGGGTTTTGAGGGTGCAGCCGTGGGGGAATTATCAGGAAGCAGAAGCGATAAATCCAGGATTACTGCTCAGATCTTGGCTGACAGTGAAGAGACTCACGAGCTGCGCGACGGCGGCTGGAAAAGCTGCGAGCGCCGGTGCTGGATACAGTGCAAATATCCACGAATCGGTTAAAAAAAAAACAAACCCAAAGCCTCAGCGCTTAAACTAGTTCTGCAGGCAGAAGAGGTGGAGATGCCAAAATTGGGAGGAGCTTTGATACCCTGGCGATGAAAAGCTGTTTCCTGAGTCAGAGGCTGGAAGGATGGATCCTGTAGGTTAGAGCAACACGGGAACGCTGGCTGTCCTGTTTCTAACTGCGTTCCCCTTTCGCCGGGCGATATTTATTGTTTCGCTTGGGTTATAACTTCCTCGTCGGCGCACGGGGGCGTGGGAGGGGGAAGGAAGCGACACTTGCTTTCCTTGCAGGACGTTTCGAAGATCTGCAGATTAAAGGCTGTCTGTAAGAGCTAGGTGTTACCGGAGACGGTAGAAATAACGCGCTTCAGAGAAAATTCTTGCAGGTACGGTTGAGTGAAGCAACCTGAAACCTGGCATTCGGGGTGCGGCAGAGGAAGATTGCAGCCCAGCCAGTTTTGCTTTGTAACGTAACACACCGTGGAAAAGGGGCCTGTTGCTTTTTTTAACTTTTTTTTTCTTTTTCTTTTTCTTTTTTTTTTTTAAGTTTTGTAGTGGCTCAGTGGTTTTCGGGCGCTCCCCAGCTCTTGCTCCTGCCTGCTGGGAGTTGAAAGTAGCTGGGCTTTGTTTGCACGGTTGCCTCCAGAGCCCTGTTTCCCTTCACACAGTCGCAATCAGGCAGGAAACGGGTTTCTCGTCCGCTGAGCCAGCCCGGTTTTCTTGACAGCGAAAGCTCCCTCCTTGCTTTCTCCCTGGGCCCTGCCGGGACGGTCTCCAGCTCTGCTCACCCCCACGCTTGTCCGTGCAATTCCTCCGGAGCAATATCGAGCCAAAGCTTTCGGTCACTGAGCCTCACCTGACTGCACGATGCTCCTCGTCGGTTTTCTACCTTACACCCCCCAAAAAATCAAGTGCCTTTGCTTGCTTCTTTTCATATCATTGTACAAAATGTGACCGTCACACCCACCGGCTTCCTTTTAGGCTTTACCCGGCGCTGGACTCCGGGCGTATTGAATAAAGCGTTCTGTGCCGGGACGTGGCAGCGGCAGGCTTTCCTACTGGCATGACCAGACTCCCAATGTGACATTCAGAGCTGTACAACGCTCCCTGACAATAGCTGGTCTTGTTCAAAGAGCGGCATAAATAATCGAGGGGTTTTATTTTTTTCTTTCTTTCTTTTCTTTTTTTTTTTTGCAAGAGGAATAACATCTCCCCCGGGCTAGCCGGGGAGGCGGCAGGCTGTTTTCGTGCACGGCGCTGGGGGGGAAGTGGTGTAGCGTGGAGGGCAATCTCAGGAAAGGGGTGACATCGAAACGGGGGACTTCGGGTCATTATCTAGAAGGTTTTCAGTATCATGGTGCTGGGATGTCTCTTAAACAAGGTGTTGGCACCTCTGCTCTCTTGTATACCCATTTTTACACAGAACAAAGTAATTCCATCATCCAGATTTTTGTGTGTTTGTAGCACGACAGGCTGGCTTTCCGGCAGAAGCGTTGATTGCGGATGGGATACCGGGAAGACAGGCTCCTAGGGTGGTTCGAGTGGTTAGATGAGGCCTCAGGAGGTCTCCAGTCCAACCTCCTGCTCCGAGCAGGCGCCCCAAGCTCCAGCTGGGAGACTGGACCAGGCTGCTCCGGGCTATGGGTCTTGAAGACCTCCAAGGGCGGAGATTGCACAGCCTCTCCGGGCAACCTATTGCCCTGCTCGGCAGGCCTCACGGTGGGAAAGCTCTTCCCTACACTTTGAACATCCATAGTTTCATCTTCTGCCCGTTGTCTCGTGTCCTCCTACCACGCGGGCCTGTGAAGAGCCTGGCTCTCTCTTCTGCCTCACCCCCTTGGAGATGCTGGGAAGCTGCTGAACCCCCTTTCTTGCCTGGTGCCGGTAGCTGCGTGTGCCCAGGGAGAAAACGGGACCAACACATCCGTATTTGTGCAGCTACCACGTACCTCGAGCTCGTCCTGGTCCTTCCGTGCGCGCCTCTGTCTGTCCCACCTCCGTTGTATTCATAGATCTAAAGCAGTGGGGTAAAGCTTTTCCGTCTTCATTTAATCTTTGATTTTCTCGACTTAGAACCAGATAAATGACAGTTGAAATTGAAAACAGAAATTTGTTGAAGCTACAGAAAATCTGGAGTAGCAATTCGGTGAATTTTGGCCATTTGCCCGTGTGTCTGGGGGGTCGCCTCTTCTGAAAATTCTGTAGAAAATACGTATTTCTAAGATTTTTTGCTTCTGCTCTTGACCCTCGTGGCTTTCCACACACCTAGCACATGATGTGATACTGGCGTTATTGTGTCAGTTAGGCGGCTTTTTGGTGCTGTCACCTGAATAAGGGGCAGAGCAACTGCTGATTTCATCCTTTTCTCTTCATTTTGATTTTTCTGTTCTTTTTGTAATTCTTTCAATAAATCGAGAATGTCAGCGCTAGAGCAGCTTCTTTCTCGGTAATTTCTCCAGTGCTATGGAAATCACTGAAATAAATGTGTTTTGTACAGTAACTCTGCAGAGGAAAAAGTTTTTGTGCGTCCTTTATACCAAAGCTGACCCCAACCTCATCTATTAAAACTGCATCTTTGTAAAAACTGATTTAAATACTCTTTTTTTTTTTAAAAAAAACCACCCTAACTGTTCTAAAACGAAGCTTAAGCTGAAAAAAATAATCCTCAGTAGTGGTGACCCTGCACAGACTCTGCTCAGCACGTGACGTGGGTATGAATGAGCCCCGGCAGTTTTGTCTCCGGGCTGGATTAGGCACAGTTGCTACTGGTTACTGCGCAGCCCGGCTCGTCGAGGCTCCGCCGTCGGGGCCGCTCGCCTTCCCTCTCCAAAAGCACCGCCGAGGCTTGGGAACCCAACAGGGTGGTGGGGACGTNTTCGGGTCATTATCTAGAAGGTTTTCAGTATCATGGTGCTGGGATGTCTCTTAAACAAGGTGTTGGCACCTCTGCTCTCTTGTATACCCATTTTTACACAGAACAAAGTAATTCCATCATCCAGATTTTTGTGTGTTTGTAGCACGACAGGCTGGCTTTCCGGCAGAAGCGTTGATTGCAGATGGGATACCAGGGAAGACAGGCTCCTAGGGTGGTTCGGGTAGTTAGATGAGGCCTCAGGAGGTCTCCAGTCCAACCTCCTGCTCCGAGCAGGCGCCCCAAGCTCCAGCTGGGAGACTGGACCAGGCTGCTCCGGGCTATGGGTCTTGANAAGTTTTTGTGCGTCCTTTATACCAAAGCTGACCCCAACCTCATCTATTAAAACTGCATCTTTGTAAAAACTGATTTAAATACTCTTTTTTTTTTTAAAAAAAACCACCCTAACTGTTCTAAAACGAAGCTTAAGCTGAAAAAAATAATCCTCAGTAGTGGTGACCCTGCACAGACTCTGCTCAGCACGTGACGTGGGTATGAATGAGCCCCGGCAGTTTTGTCTCCGGGCTGGATTAGGCACAGTTGCTACTGGTTACTGCGCAGCCCGGCTCGTCGAGGCTCCGCCGTCAGGGCCGCTCGCCTTCCCTCTCCAAAAGCACCGCCGAGGCTTGGGAACCCAACAGGGTGGTGGGGACGTGCCCCAAGCAGGTGGTGTCGGGGTACGGCCGACATCTTCCCAGCCCGCACCTGTACAGCAGCCCTTAGCGTCGCTTACTGAGTTTTTAAATGCTTAACAGTCCTTCGACCTCCACCGGTACCCAGGTGCTGCTGGGATTTGCTTTGGGTTGAAATGTTCTCACCTTCCTGTTCTTTAAAAAAAAAAAAAAAGGCCTTTTTACAGGATTGAAACCCCATGAAGTCCAGTTTTTCGCAAAGATGCAGTTCGGTTTTTAGCCCCGTTGCTTGCAGAGCCGGTTGCCAGTCCTGATTTTTTTTTATTTTTCCTCGAGACGTAAAACAAAAGCGGCTCGTGGTTGGTGTGTGCCGCTTTCTGCTGTCGGGAGCAAAGCGGCAGCCTTGTTCTCAGCCCGTTGCCGCCGTTGCCTTCCTGTAAGTCCATTGAACTGGCTCCTGTCAGTCAGCGACGCTTTTAAAACGAACGGGTTGAATAAAGCTGCAGAAGGGCTCCTGTGTCAGCTCTGGTCTGCTCAGCTCGGTCTGGTGGCGTACAGACCATGTGCAGTCGGTTCTACACAATCGTTTTTACCTGTCCGAGGTGTAGCAGTAGACGTAGCAGGGATCGTACAGGCACAGATAGCGAAGGGCAGGATGGCTTCAAGCGTCCCGTGCCTCAGCGCTCTGATCTGCGGCAGAAGAGCAGAAATTACTTCTTTTGGAACAGATTATTTCTTTTAGAACAGATCTTTCTTTAGAACAGAGTATTTCCTTAGGAAAATAATCCGAATCTGGGAGCCCCTGGATGCGATACGGGCTGGTCTGATAAAACCAGCTTTAAACTGCGGCCTTGCTTGGTGCAGAAGGGACGTGGGGCTTTAGTGCCCTCCAGAAGTAACAACCGGGAGCTGCCGCATACGGTGTGTTCAGGTGTTAATCCAGCTGCACAGCTGAAGCACACGGTGAATTTTTTTTGGGGCTACGAGGGTGGTGAGGGGAGTGGGGCATCTGTGCNCGCGTCCCTGTGCCCCCTGCGCTGGGGGCACCTGCTTTAGTGGGGGGGTTTGGACTGGGGGATCTCCAGAGGGCCCTGCCAGACCCTGCCGTGCTGGGATTCTGTGACTTCTGCCCAGAGGATGCCTTTTGCTGTGGGGGAAGATCTCCCCTCCCAGCGCTGACCTGCCTGTTGCAGCCTAAGCAAAACGCATTCAGGTTTTGTTTCACACTGGCAGCGTAATTTAAAATAAGGCTGGCAAAAGCAGTGGGCTTGAGAAAGGAAAGGTGTCGAAGCAGCGGCGGTTACTGGGAGTGTTAGAGCAGCACGGGGGAAATGCAACGATACAGAAATAGTAAGAGGTGGCTTTTGGGCGGCTGTATATGTCAGAGAAGGCTCAGTGAACTGATAACGCCTTCACCAAAATCAGGCATTTGGAAGAAGCCCTGGAAGGTGAGCTGACCTCCTTGCGACGGGCTGCGTGGACGCGAAACGCGTGGACGCAAAATGCGTGGGCGGCTCCCCGTGCCCGAGCTGTCTCCTGAAATGGGGCTGGCCTCGCAGCCCCCAGGTACTGCCTGGAAGAGGAGAACAAAGTCCCCAAGAAATGAATCCTGGGTTTGCTTGTACTGACCGCAAAAGCGGCGTGCTTTTAGTGTTTGTCTCAGATATTTGCTCGCGTGTCTTTGTCATCCAGTGCCGTGCTTGAGAGAAACCACCCATGACCTTGCATCGGTGGGTGCTACTGCCGTGGGTAACGGTGCCGTCGGGGACCAGGCTCGTCTTCCTCCCCTGTTGCCGGTGAAATCCTCAGCCCTTCCGGAGCGATGACCTCCAGTTTATACCTGTATACCTGGAATTAGTCTTCAAGCCGTGTTGTGCAATAGGGAGTGTGATTCCATGTGTGTTTTATAAAAGCAGAAGAGGTTTTTGGGTGCTGTGTTGGAAAATCAAAGCCCTGTTTGGGGGAACTTGCGGTCTGACTATCCAGTTGGACAAGCTCAGCTTTCCCTGCAATTTAAATACACTCTACCAGAATTTTAATCGTGCCAGTCTCCATAACTACATTTTAACTCTTTAGGAGCACGTGGGCTTTCCGAGCCACTGTCAGTCTCCTGTTTAAATGATACAGCCTTAGAGGAGAAGAAAAGCTTTGAATGTGTGTGTGCGTCACCTTCTTACTCCTCTAGAAGGATTTTACGGCTGCCGTGTGTCATTTGGGATAATCCAGAAGATTTCTGCACAGCTCCAGGAGGTCCTTTCCTCTCCCACCTGCCTTCTCGGAGCTTCCCTGTCCTGCGTGGAAGCGAGGATCTCCCTCTGAGCACAATTTTTACCCTTATTCAGCCCAGAAGTTCCTCTGCGTCTTTGAGGTCGGCTATATGATATCCGTAATGTCTTGGCACTTGAATTCTGTTTTCTTGTTCTCAGTTTTTGCTGGCACTTACGTGCTTGAAACGACGGCAGTTTCCTGACTAAGTTCAACCAGAATAAACAGCATATGTAGAGAGAGCTTCCAGTTAATTGCGTGTATCAACAGCGTTGGAGAAACAGCTGTTTGGATCAGGCGAAAAGTCCCTCAAAATCATTATCTCATTTATTAGAAGCAAAATAAAGGAAATAATCTGCTAATGCTTCAAGTGTTGGAGATAGAGAAGGGATTGTCTCCGTTTTGGTTTGTTGTGGTGGTGTGGGAACACAAGGGCGCTTAGTCCCGGCTGGGGCTGCTGCAGAACCTGTACCCTGGAAACGCTGGAAGCTTTGCTGTTGATTTACATGTATGCAGAGTCAAACCCCGTGTGTGCGCTTGCTCGTACATTATTATTTTGCCACCGGGGAAAGTTTCTGCAGCAAAGCCTTCATTTGAATAGACAAGGTTTAGGATGGTAAGGGAAACAGGGATAGATTAGGGTAAAACAGTTTGGTTTTGTTAATGCTGCAGGCCGGTAGTGGAAATAGAAAAAGAAAATTAATCTCCTTTTTCCTAGGAGATTGTCTTACCTGGAGCACGTACCTTCCTTAAGAGGCGGCAGATGGATTTCTTTGTTTTCCCTTAGGCTTGTGAAAAGTCTGGGATTTGGGAAAGAGCAGCTCTGTATCTCGAGATTTAGACTGAGATGCCTCATTGTAGCCGGTCTTATTAACGCCTGTTACAGCTGATGCTCCTGGCAGGCTGGAGGCATCAACACGCAGGGTCTCCCGACGCTGTCCTGGACCCTGTGGCAGCCGGGATAAGTTTCACTGCTCAAGGGCCTCCATCAGATGTGGTGGTGAGACTGTGCCTCTGCTACGCTTGGGCTTGGAGGCAAAGCCCAGCTCCTGCTCTTGCCCCAGTGCCTCCTGCTGCCCAGCCCGGAATATCGGCTCAGGCACCGAGTGCCTGACCATCCTATGAACTGCAGAAAAAAGTTTCACTTCCTTAGTGCCTGGTGCAGCAGAGAGCATGATCTATGGGGGGAAAAAACCCACATTCAGCCCTGCCAGAGAAACCTCTTCCATGGAAATCAGCTGTTTCATCTGTCACCCTCGTGCTTCCCGCACGCCATCCCTCCGTGGCTTTGTCTGGAGGACAACGCAGGAGCCTTCGCGTCAGCTTTCGACAGGTGGGAGTTCCTTCTGGTGACGACCACAGGGCATCCCAGCCTGCCGGGTGCGTGGCCGAGAGCTTACGCCGGCTGCCTAAAGCCCTATCTGGTCCAGCGCTAGAAGATGTAGATGCTGCTGATCATCGTATTTACAACTTAGAGACTTTGGAAATCGTCTGCACCGGGGTTTCGGAGTTTGCAATGCTAATGCCGAGGGCGTTGGCGGGGGGTTGAGCACTTGGCACCTTCACTGCTTATTTTTTTAAAGCTTAGGAAATGAGTCGTATCAAACAAATCATGGTAGCTAAGGTAGGAACGTGATATCTGTGTGGGGAGACAGTCCTGGTTGGAGGCTTGCTTGCGCTTGGGTGAAGGACCTGAGCAAATTTGAACTGAAAAATGTGTGGTTTTAAATAAAAAACCAAATCCAACCATTTAAAGCAGCGTTTTGTATTTTTCAACAAAGATTACGGTGATAGGGAGAGGATTTCCAGAGAACCAAGCAACTTAGTTTACTTCTGGAGGAGGTTCTCCACTAACGAAACAAAACAGAAACCCCTGGAGAAAGCCGAGCCCTCTTGTGTTCCATCGTCTGAAGACCATAGGAGATCACTGTGATGGATGGAAGCGAAGCCCCACAGCTGCGCACAACATCTGGCACCACAGCTCAGTCAAAGATTTTCCATCCGTGAGGAGGTCTCATCCATGACTTCTGGCTCCAGTTTCCATCTCCAATATGTCCAAAGGTTACAAAATTCCCATGGTAGGACTCCTCCTGCGGCATCGCGAGAATCCTGCTACCGGCATGATGAGTCCCGCAGGTTTTGTCCTGCTGTCCGCTCTATCCCCCCAACAGAACCATCAGCAGCTCTCGCAAAACTCTTGCAATAAAACGTTTGGGTCTGGGGTCTTTGGGTGTTTGGGGGCAGTTGGGTGGTACGGAGCAGGAGGTGGCTCCTCCAGGGCTGTGTCTCCAGAAACTTGCCCTACAACCCCTTTGTAATGTGATATCACCCTTAGCGAGATGCTTAATGCGTTTAAACGTGAGGCACGTAAAGATTTTGTACTGTACTTCTCCCGATCCTTAGGTCCGCTCAGTCACTCTGGTCTTGAGTGGTGTTTGAGGGGCATGCGTGTCAAAACTCTGCATTTTATCCAGCCTAAAAGCTGTGACAGAGCCAATGTTATTCTTTGGTGCAAAGTGCCGAGCGATCAGCAAGAAATAAAAGCCTGTTTTTGCAGCGTGCAAAGGGTCGGCCCCTTCCCTTTTTGGAGTTACTACTAGGGCAATCCCTATTATGCGTGGGTGGGTGTTGTTTCAAGCCATTTATAAATAAATGTAAGCAAAAAAAAATGTTGATAGTTCCTTGTTCTACATAAAACTGAGTGGATTTATTCGGAAACTTTATTTTGACGGTGGATGTAATACCAGAGCCTGATAGTCAAGCCTGGAGGTGAAAAACCCTTCCATGAACATGCTGAAGTGGTGCAATGCCAGTGCCAGAAGTGAACACTCGTTTTCCTTCGCTCTCTGCTCCTGTGATTTAATTTTTTTCCCCCCTGTACGGCTTTCGCTTGCGTCAAAAACCTCATTCTGCGCTATCAGGTTTGCTGAGGATTTGTCTGACGTCCGACTGGAGCAGGACCAGGTCGGGGTGCCACAGAGGTGTGTAACGGGGTGTGCTGGTAACTGATAACAGACCTCACGATGCAGACCGCCGGCTCTCAAAGAGGGGCCAGGGCTGTCGCGTTAACCCTGAGCCCAACAAAAAAGGTGCTGGGGAATACGAGTGTGGATGACGGCTGTAAAGGAGCTGTTGCTTTTTGAGCAGCATCACTTGTTGTAGCTCTGAACTTGCAACCCGGAGGAGAAAAGCACAACATCCCGGCTATGACAATGTTGTATTTATATCCGAAGCTCAGAAATCCGTCTGTGCAGAGGAACGAAGAACATCCTATCGCTGTCTGATGCTATAACCATGTTTAGAAATCTGGCTGGAGCTTCTTTCTTGGGTTGCTTCCTGAAGGGTCTCTCGGTGTCCCTGCCCCAGCTCTGCCGCCTGCGTGCTCAGAAATCGCAGCCGAAACCACCGCTTGACTCCATCACACAAGCTGCGTCGCGTGGATCTGCCTTAAAAACAGCTCCTGGTTGCCTTTGAGCAGCTGAAGCTCTGCCTGCCGACTTGGCAGTCTTTGGGCTGGAGTTTGGTGAAACGATGGGGAGGAAAACCCAATGCACGGGTCACGTAGCCGAAACCTCTCCTGGGAGGAGCGAGGAGGTTTCCATCGCGGCGATTTGCATTGGTGAGCGGAGCAGGTGGTGGCCGTAAGGCGTGTGGCTGCGTTTGCCGTATTGGGCTGGCGTGTGGGTAAGGAGTAGCCCATATGTCCCCTTCGTTAGATGTAGGAATTCCTGAATTCAAGAGCTGCCAAGAAACGGCCTGTTGGGGATGTGGGACCTTTTGGTTTTTTTCCAAAACATCTAGAGAGATTTAGGGATGAGAAGCACAAATGCCAGTTTGCTGTGTTCATTCACTTCCAAAACGTATAGGATACAGCCAGGCCTCCTGTAAATAAGTTGTATATCCCAGCAGCCCTGTTCAATGAGTGGCTTGGATTAGCACGCCTTCCCGAAAACAGAGCCAGCCCCGAGCCACCGGCAGAAATTGCCCTCACAGTAGCGTGTGTGGTTCTGCAGTGCTGTCTGCCCCGTGGCAGCTCACAGAATCCCAGAATCCCAGCACGGCGGGGGCTGGCAGGGCCCTCTGGAGATCCCCCGGCCCAACCCCCCCACTAAAGCAGGTGCCCCCAGTGCAGGGGGCACAGGGACGCGTCCAGGCGGGGTTGAATCTCTCCGCAGAAGGAGACTCCACAGCCTCTCGGGGCAGCCTGGGCCAGGGCTCGGGCACCCTCACGCCAAACAAGTTCTTCCTCACGCTCAGGGGGA
>VZSC01017446.1:0-22204 GCA_013398225.1 Steatornis caripensis | reverse complement strand
CCGCAGAGCTGCTCCCCAGCAGCTCAGCCCCAACCTGTCCTGGGCCGTGGGGCTGTTCCTCCCCAGGGGCAGGACCCTACCCTTGCCTTTGTTGAACTGCTCGCGTCCCCATTGCGCTGCTAAAAATCTCGTTGCCCCTTCCGAGCCTCTCCTAGCAAACACAGGCTGTGCAGAGGAAGACCGAGTCGTGCAGACGGGGTGGCGTATTTTCCCCTCCTTTGTAAGTATGTTTATTCATTAAGGAAGTCAAAAGAGGAAGAGGAATAAAAAGGTTGCAAATGTTTTGCTGGGTTGGAAATGAGACCTCAGCGACCGGGCTGCGCATTGCCCTGTGTACGATGCGTTCAGCAGCTCTAGCGTCCCTGGCGCAGAGCTCAGGAAGACTGAGGTGCCTTCCCGAGATGCGTTCAGGTAGGGTCACAGCTTCTTTACGTGTCTGCTTATATCCGTATGGGCCCATATGCCGATATTTGACTATCGAGTTGTTACCGATGAATGCCTCTCGCATGCAGTTGTGCATCTGCTGGCTTACTGGGACGTGGCTCTTGCGGTCGGTGGCCACCTCAGTGTGCCTGCGTTTCCTTTTCTCCCCAGCTACATCACTTCCATTTATATTATATTCCAGTATTCTTAAGAAACAGGATATTATATTCCAGTATTCTTAAGAAACAGCAAGACCTAAATTCTACAAGCACCAGGAGATTGCTGGGCGCTCCCGGACGGGCCGCTGCGCTGGGACTCGGGCGTCAGCCCTGCAGCCCGTCCACGGGAGTGGAGCCAGAAGGTAGCTCGGGAAATGCAAGGGAACGATTTCAACACGCGCACGCGGATACGGCGGGGAAAGGAAAGCAGAAAGGTTCGCCAAGAGAAACGGTCTTGTTACGCACGGCGTGTTTTCTTCGTGCGTTTGGTTTGCCCCCGCCTCGTTCAGGATGCCTAATTGGGTTTTGAAGATTTGAACGCGTCTGGTTGATCTCCGGGTGTGTCCGTCGCTGCAGGCTCTTATCAGGTGTGTCGCAGTGAGCGAAACCGTTCGAACAAAACCCTCTCACGTAAGTTTGTGCGCAGCACGCTGGGTCCGTGGGCTTCGCCAGGGTTTGGTGTGTGCGCTGGGGTGGAACGGGTCCGCAATTAATGCGGCTACAGGAAAGCTGGTTATTTTGGGGGTCTTTCATAAATGATTTGGGGGGATGGAAATCCTGGGGCGGTTTAGTCCAGGCGAACGGAGGTTAGAAACCTTGGTGAGGATGCATGGAAGCGCCGGCACCAAAATTCAGGTGACTCCATATGGAATCATAGAATCGTTTAGGTCGGAAAAGACGTTGAAGATCATGGAGCCCAACCGTAGAATTAGTTGCCTTGCTTAGAAGTGTAGGAAAGCTTTACCTTCTGA
This sequence comes from Steatornis caripensis, assembly GCA_013398225.1. NCBI lineage: Eukaryota > Metazoa > Chordata > Aves > Caprimulgiformes > Steatornithidae > Steatornis > Steatornis caripensis. Next base: position 20,811 of record VZSC01017446.1, on the reverse strand, counting down.
AAACTGGTGGCTTGTTCAGTTGTCAGCGAAGCAGCCAGATGCTTTCGTTGCTCTTGATTGCTCGTTTAGCTTTGGCGTGCTTTTTGCTGGGATGAAAGGAGAGACATCAACAGGCAAAACGGCAAGGACTGCCAGCGCTGGTGGCTGTCGGGCCTGCGTGGTGGTACTGCCAGCGCGGTACATAGGCAGGTAGAGTAAATAGGCTGGATTTTTTAACCTCTTTTTTACGAGAAAGGAGATAACGATTGGATGCTGTCCCGTTTGCAGACTAGGAGCCGTTTGCCAGACGTGAATTACAGGAATTGCAGTAGTGGGGCAGATCAGCGCCCCGTGCCATTAGCTCAGAGCTGGCAGGGGCCGGGGCAGCTTCGCCCGCCGGGTCCCCGCGTCGCGCTCCCGTCAGGAACAATTCAAGAAACCCTTTGCGATGGAAGCGAAGCCAAACTGGCTGTATGCTTTAAGGGGAAATGAAACAGTGAAGGATAAATTCATTGAACTTGTTTCTCAAATCTTGCTGTGTTCCCTTCTTGGCGGCAGAAACGGTTCAAACTGGTGGTGCAGCCGGCTCGTGTTTTGTATTTTCCTTTTTTGAACCGATTTGGTACGGAGAGTCTTTGGACAAAACCTGTTTGGATATCTTTAGCTTAGTTGCAATCCACAACTGAGCTGTGCTGGGGACAGCCTTAAACTAATTACCACCAGAAAGCGGAGTGAAGGGTTTTTAAAGCTTCTGCTGTGCCGAGGTATTCGCTGTTCGGAGGGGCTTGGGCGCTGATGTGGCCCATGCCGGTGTCCGTATTGCTTCTTAGGGAGGCAGGGATGAGTTTGCTTTCACTGCTAAACTACTGAGGCAGGATTCCGTTTAAAGAAGCTGGGGTAGGGGGGAAGCCCCACTTGTGCTGGCGGGGAGCTGCGGAAGAGCAGAAGGAAGCTGGCTGCGGGGTTTTTTTGCTCCGTGCCTTGCGAACTCTTTTGGCCCTGCAACCGGAGCCGCTCGTTTTTGCTCCCTCACTTACAGAGCATCCCCCGATTCCCATGTGCCCATGCCCTTTAAGTATTTTGACCCTTTCACCCTCGTTTTCCCTTTCCTGCAATAACTCATTTTTATTCCTGCTTCCTCCGTCTTGGGTTGAGTTTGGGGTGCTCGCTGTGCCTGCTTGTACACAGGGTTTGTAGCTTTGATCGTCGCTCCTCCAGGTGCCTCCGCGGGATTCCATCCTATTTTCAGCCCGGGCGGTCCGCGGGGTGCGGCGTGTCGCCGCGCTGCAGCCGAGCGGCTTCCCGGTCCTGCCGTAAAAACCATCTCTTGATATTTATAAGGTCAAAGCAGCAAAGAAATGCAAAAGTACAGGGACGCCGAGGTCGAAGGCGTTAAAAACCTTTCACCTGGGCGTCTGTTCCTGGGCTGGTTTGGTGTTTAAGCGCCGTCGTTCTCTGAAAATTGATTATTTTTGCTTCGCGCTGTACTGAGCGCGTTGTGTTTGCTCTCACCTGTGGTGCAGTGAGTGCCACCGTATGGTTTGCCCAAAGTTGAATTTTTTTTTAACGCTCTTAGTGGGAGGTTAGCGCCTGGTGCCCTTCTGCTGTGTGGTTTTCTTAGCCAGGCAAAGTGCCAGCGTGTCTGTCGGAGGAAAAACTCCTGGCTGGATCCTGGAGAATAAACTGAGCTTGAATTCCCTCTGACGGGAGAGAGCTCGAGTCCCGCAGCTAGGATTTTTCGTCGTAATGATCCTGTTTGGCAGCTAAATTAGTGCTGGCTTTGGTAGGAAAATTGAATGACTTCAGGAGCATCCCCTGGGACCCGTAAGGAGGACGGAGGTGCGGCGGGACACCAGGCCCACCCCAGCCCACGGGCCTGGGGCTCAGCGTCACCGGCAGCTCTGCAACGCCGTTCCTCTGCGCAGCGGCACTGACCACGGCCCTGCAGGCGTTCGGGGCTCAGGCTACAGGATTCCTGTAGGATATCTAGGAAAATCTGTGTTTTCATAGACCATGAAGGTCTACCTTGTCAATTATCTACGCTAGGTGGGTAAATAGCCACCCGCGTCTGGCTGTTTAGCTGAATCTCGGAAAGGAGAAGCTGTTGCTTTGCAGGTTATTTGTTCCTTCGTTACCTTCGTTCATTCAGCTGGTAAGATTTAGGGTTGGTTTTTTCTTTGAGGGCAAGGATCATCAGGGATGCTCTATGACACAGCCCCGATCCTGACACGCATCCCGACCTCTGTTGCAATTCAGGTGGGGATTGGAAGGGGTAAAGTGCAGCGGCTCTGGTTTTTGTGAGGACGGCTTGTTCCTTCGCGTTAGGTTCGGTAAAGCAAAGCACAGGCGATTTGAGCCTCCTGCTCTTTATTTGTCTTACATACACCTTGGCGTTTGCACCGTGGTGGTTTATTCTTCTAGCAGCTTCTCTCTGCCTCCGTCTATAAATTGACGGGTTTCGCGCGTCACGGTGGAGGTTAGGATGCGATGTGTAGGAAGGAGAGTTATTTTTTAAGGGTAGCATTATAGCTTAGAACAAACCCCAGCATTTCAGATGGAGCAAAACCCATCAGGTCTCCTCGCCCCTTCTCCTCTGGTACTCAGGCTTGCCTGGGGCCGATGCGCGGCCGTACCTGCCGCGGCGGGATGCCGGCAGAGCGCCGGCCTTTGCCGATGCAGCAGCTCGCTCCCAGCGCTGTCCCAGAGGATCGTGGCAGATTGCAAACACGCTCGGAGCAATCATACCATCCCAATTAGCATAATGACGCCGCTTAATTTATGCGCAAATTGCCCTAATTTATGTGTGTCGATACATACGATTAAACCAAGCACGGGTGGAACGGGGTTCGGTCGCAACCCAAAGCGGGGCAGCGTAAAGCTGCGTCCGCCCCAAAATGCGCGAAAGGTCCGAAATTTCTTCTCCGTGTTACTGAAACAGGAAGCTTTGTGTCGTTTTGCCGCGGCTCTGGCAGCACGAAGGGCTGTGGGGCAGGACTAAACTCGTGGCAGGAGGTAAGAGAATATAAAAGATTCCTGTGCTGAGATTTGCATGGATTAAAGGCGGCTTTAATTTGCCTCGATGCACTTGGCTTTCAGGTGGATTACGCAGGCGGCGGGATTTGGGGCTGTCTAGCCAACTAATACCTTCCTTGCTTTTATTGTAATTATTTTAATAAGAGATGGAGGAGTCCCATAACCGTAGGCCACCTTTGCCAACCCCAGATGTTGAACATTTTTCTGTATAATGTTTTATACCATTAACGTTCTCGAGTAACAAACCTGCTGTTGTTGTCTGAGGTCCCACCTAGTGCGGCTGCTCCCGAAGCGCTTTCTCAGCGGGGTTCTTCCGAAAGAGACCTCTTAGTTTGTGAGCTTGCATTCCTCGTTTTTATGAAAGAAATGGTGTTGCACCGTAACGTTATTCCATAGAGAGCAGGGTGATCCAGCGCCGAGAAGTGCAGCTTGAGTGAAGTTCTCCTTTAGGATGCCTGCTGGTCCACCGTGTCCTCCAAAGTATTCGTTCCCGTGACTTTAAATATCCCTGCGGAGAGCGGCACCGAGGTTTGGCAGTTTTAACGTAGTGGGTAAAACAGGGTACCAGGCTGTGAGCTGGGTTTGGGCTCTGCTGCCAGGGTGGTCACTGACCTTCTGCTTGAGCTGTTCTGGGAGAGAAGAAACACCAAGGAATGGCACCTTTCTCATGGTCCCGTCCATCTTTTTGCAGGTACCGTTTGCAGGTGTAATTGCTTTTTCAGGGAGGGAACATCTTGCAGTTCTTTATAACTCATGCTAGGGCCCTGACCTCAGCTGAGGTGTCTGGACACCGCTGAATTCCTGGCAGCTGTTCACTCCCAAGCGCGTAACTCACCATCCTTAGCATTTTCCTGTTTGTTGACGGGAAGCCAGCGGTGGAGCTGCAGTTCTGGGGCTCCCAAGCTCTGCGAGATAAGCTGCCTCTGTTATTTGTTGAGGTATAAGAGCGGCTGAGCTCTCTCCTGGCATGAACTTGCGTTCTGCCAGTCGATGGACCATGCTTTGGACCCGTCTCTCGCCACGGGATGGAGCCTGCAGGTGAGCTTGCGAACACACAGCTCTTAATCTTCCATTTCTTGGGTTAAAGAAAAACACAACCAATTCACCTGACTTGAAGCTACCTTGTCTTGTGAATCTAAAATGCGTGAGCACAAGGCGGACCTTCTCCTTCACCTTGCTTGCAAGGTTTGCAAAGGAGTCTTTGACCTTTTGGCACAGCACCGTGCTGGAAGACACTTGGCTGCTGCGTCCCGGGGTCTCTTTCATAACTGAAGCTTTTCCTGAAGGAGCTTTGCGTTACAGCATTGTCCAGCAACACCTGGATCAGGTCAGTGTTGGGTTTCCCAATGCTGCCAGGCTTGGAAAACTGAATTTTGGCTGCAGCGAATGGAAGCTCCTCGCTATAGCCAGCGTGCCTTCCTTGCTGTTGATCTGCTAAAAGCTTATACATGTACCTGGTTAAATTGCTTTCATCCGAACGTATACAACTAACCTCTACAAACAATCATCGCAAATAGTAATCATACTATTCCCAAGGCCGGGGGATTGCACCCTTGGCTTACCGCGGTCAGCTGACTCCACCGGATCCTCAGGATACCGCGTTTTCGGGGGATTGTCTGGCAAGCGGATTACATTGCTGGCATGTCGCGGCGCAGTGGGGTCGGGGCACGGCACGTGAGGGGGTGAGGGGCAGGCTTGTGCGTAGCCGCGTCTGAAGCAGCCGAACGTGGGACGTGCCACCTCCTTTCAGTTCTGTCATACGTTTGCTCTTCGGGAGCCGCGCTTCCTCTACGCGCAGGCCGCGTGACTGATTAGATGTGGATGTAAGATATTCTTGTAAGCATTTCTAAAATACGAAGTTTCTNTTACTGAAACAGGAAGCTTTGTGTCGTTTTGCCGCGGCTCTGGCAGCACGAAGGGCTGTGGGGCAGGACTAAACTCGTGGCAGGAGGTAAGAGAATATAAAAGATTCCTGTGCTGAGATTTGCATGGATTAAAGGCGGCTTTAATTTGCCTCGATGCACTTGGCTTTCAGGTGGATTACGCAGGCGGCGGGATTTGGGGCTGTCTAGCCAACTAATACCTTCCTTGCTTTTATTGTAATTATTTTAATAAGAGATGGAGGAGTCCCATAACCGTAGGCCACCTTTGCCAACCCCAGATGTTGAACATTTTTCTGTATAATGTTTTATACCATTAACGTTCTCGAGTAACAAACCTGCTGTTGTTGTCTGAGGTCCCACCTAGTGCGGCTGCTCCCGAAGCGCTTTCTCAGCGGGGTTCTTCCGAAAGAGACCTCTTAGTTTGTGAGCTTGCATTCCTCGTTTTTATGAAAGAAATGGTGTTGCACCGTAACGTTATTCCATAGAGAGCAGGGTGATCCAGCGCCGAGAAGTGCAGCTTGAGTGAAGTTCTCCTTTAGGATGCCTGCTGGTCCACCGTGTCCTCCAAAGTATTCGTTCCCGTGACTTTAAATATCCCTGCGGAGAGCGGCACCGAGGTTTGGCAGTTTTAACGTAGTGGGTAAAACAGGGTACCAGGCTGTGAGCTGGGTTTGGGCTCTGCTGCCAGGGTGGTCACTGACCTTCTGCTTGAGCTGTTCTGGGAGAGAAGAAACACCAAGGAATGGCACCTTTCTCATGGTCCCGTCCATCTTTTTGCAGGTACCGTTTGCAGGTGTAATTGCTTTTTCAGGGAGGGAACATCTTGCAGTTCTTTATAACTCATGCTAGGGCCCTGACCTCAGCTGAGGTGTCTGGACACCGCTGAATTCCTGGCAGCTGTTCACTCCCAAGCGCGTAACTCACCATCCTTAGCATTTTCCTGTTTGTTGACGGGAAGCCAGCGGTGGAGCTGCAGTTCTGGGGCTCCCAAGCTCTGCGAGATAAGCTGCCTCTGTTATTTGTTGAGGTATAAGAGCGGCTGAGCTCTCTCCTGGCATGAACTTGCGTTCTGCCAGTCGATGGACCATGCTTTGGACCCGTCTCTCGCCACGGGATGGAGCCTGCAGGTGAGCTTGCGAACACACAGCTCTTAATCTTCCATTTCTTGGGTTAAAGAAAAACACAACCAATTCACCTGACTTGAAGCTACCTTGTCTTGTGAATCTAAAATGCGTGAGCACAAGGCGGACCTTCTCCTTCACCTTGCTTGCAAGGTTTGCAAAGGAGTCTTTGACCTTTTGGCACAGCACCGTGCTGGAAGACACTTGGCTGCTGCGTCCCGGGGTCTCTTTCATAACTGAAGCTTTTCCTGAAGGAGCTTTGCGTTACAGCATTGTCCAGCAACACCTGGATCAGGTCAGTGTTGGGTTTCCCAATGCTGCCAGGCTTGGAAAACTGAATTTTGGCTGCAGCGAATGGAAGCTCCTCGCTATAGCCAGCGTGCCTTCCTTGCTGTTGATCTGCTGAAAGCTTATACATGTACCTGGTTAAATTGCTTTCATCCGAACGTATACAACTAACCTCTACAAACAATCATCGCAAATAGTAATCATACTATTCCCAAGGCCGGGGGATTGCACCCTTGGCTTACCGCGGTCAGCTGACTCCACCGGATCCTCAGGATACCGCGTTTTCGGGGGATTGTCTGGCAAGCGGATTACATTGCTGGCATGTCGCGGCGCAGTGGGGTCGGGGCACGGCACGTGAGGGGGTGAGGGGCAGGCTTGTGCGTAGCCGCGTCTGAAGCAGCCGAACGTGGGACGTGCCACCTCCTTTCAGTTCTGTCATACGTTTGCTCTTCGGGAGCCGCGCTTCCTCTACGCGCAGGCCGCGTGACTGATTAGATGTGGATGTAAGATATTCTTGTAAGCATTTCTAAAATACGAAGTTTCTACTCTTACGTACTCAAGCGACTTGGGTGCGTGCCGGCGCCACGCTCCTTACCTGTCAAAAGCACTGAGGTTTATGAGTCACTGCACATCGCGCTTCAGGGATTCCCCTCTTCTTCTGGTACTGATCTGTTTTTACAGCCACCTGAAGACACAGCCTATTCTAAAACCTGTTCACATGTGTTGCATTGATTCTTAACAAGCTTTTATAAGCTCTTTTGTTTTCATTCTGCCTTTGCATTTGCTTTTTTTCATTACCTTCCAGTGTACGTTTTTCTGTCAGCAAGATGTTGACCTCATCCCGGAAGGAGCCGTGAGTGTACACTGCAACNGGCTTTCGGGGAGTCTTTCGTTCCATCGAGGCTTTCAGGGAGTCTTTCATTCCCTCAAGGCTTTCTAAAGCTGGAGGTGAATGCAAAGCCTTCCCACTTTTCTTGCACTTCCCAGTGCTGTCCGAGGCTGCGATTTGAATCTGGCAGCTTTGCGAACGAAGGAATAAACTGGCCATGAAAATATTGACAGCATGGTTGCTTATGCCAGCTTCCTGATTTGGTCCCGTAAAATTTAGCCCTTTGTTTTAGGTGCATGTAGCTAACTGAAGGACGGAAGGACGTCGCCCGCGTTGCACAGGGAGGAGAGGACAGGCTGAAGGCTGGACTGCGTTTCTGCAGCTCCCAGGCCCCTTTTCCCTGGGACAGCAGCGTTGCTGGGAGGTGTCGGGAAGTGCTGGATCGTAAGGAAGGAAATGCCGCTGGTGTGAAGGGACCAGCGAGTTCAGCACGTCTGTGGGTTGCTCGCTTGAGGCCAGAGACAAGAGAAAGCAGACGCCTCAGGCATTCTCCAGTTGCCTTAAAAAAGAAATATCGGGAAAGAAACCCAGCTGCCCTCCTCCCTGCCGGATCCAACGTCTTTTTAATCTGCTCTCTCTCAACTTCTCTTAAAATGGAAGTTGCTGGTTGCCGGTGGACTGCTTGGGTTAAGCAGCGATTCTGGCAGACCAGAAGAGGCGTGAGCTCCAGGTCTCATTGCTTTGAAGCTCCTGGTTCTATCACACTCAACTACATCAGACTTTTTCTTCTCTGTGGAGGTGAAAAGCCTTGTGTGCCCATCTGATTAAAGTGCCGAGACTTGTCTAATTGAACAAGTGCTCGAGTCAACACTTGAGCAGGATGAAAAGCAGCGAGGAGATCACCCAGGGATTATGTCTGAGCTCCACAGCTACTTGGCACCGACGGAGCAGATGGCCTGGTCGCATCCTGCCCAAGGCTGGGCAGAAAAGACGTCTATAGGAAAAAAATATTAATTTGGTTACATATGTTCAACTCTAAATCTAGAAGTGCCTCAGGTCTCTAATTTTGTACTTTATAGCACCAGCCCCGAAGATGGGATTAGTAGAAAAGGGAGGTTGGTTCTGCAAACTCCTCCCAGGAGCCCGCTGCTGTCGGTAAACAGTATTTTGGGGTGGAAGATAGAGATGCAGAGAGTGGGAGAGCCTTGGCTTGCCTTGTAAAAGTGGGGATCGACCGGGAACAGTCTCGGCTTCCCGAGTGAACCGTGAGCCCGTGCGAGTGCGGCTTTGCTGATGGAGTGAGGAACCCACGTCTGGTGGGGAGGGAGGCTGGTTTGTGCCGACGTCTGAGAACATCACAGACATCACTGCAGGTCACCTGAACCGCAGGGACGAGCTTCAGCCCGTTCTCTTTAGGATTGCACTTGATCCTACAGCCAAAGTCTGTACCCAGAGAGGTTTTGGGCTTGGGGAAGTCCGCTGGTGGCTGTCTCGCTGGTACGTGGCCATCAGAAGTCCTGGTGGCCACCGTGCGGCTTTCTGACCGCTTTCCTTGGAGTGGGAATAAATGAACCTACACAGAACCGCTTTTTCAAATGCCCCAGCCGCTTGTGTCTGGGTAAATACTCATAGGAGCCGAAGGCGAATAGGATGCTTTCGCTGTGGTAAGAATGATCTACTACTTCTAGCGTGGACTTTGCCTTACCCCGAACAGCAGTGCACGTATCAAGTGAAGCTGTGACCATCAGCTTCCTTCTCCTTTGTAACTGCTGCTGCTGGCCCGTTAATCACCTGCCGCCGCCTCTGCCCAAAAGCACTTTTAACTCTGGGGAAACTCCCACGATTTTGCCTTCTGTATTGAAAAATTATTTTAATTTTTCCAAGTGTGTCTCGAGCTTGAGCAGTAATGAAAAGCTCCGTTTTGCATACAGGTGAAATGACCTGGAATCACCTTGCTGGCAGCAATGAAAATACCGTTTTCCAAAGATGTTGATGAATTGGGTCTAAAAGCTTGTTTTCTGGTTTGTTTGCAGGGGACACCGCTGGAAGAACCTTTATGGGCTCCTAATGCCATGCAGGTGGATGATTTACTTATGATAATAAAGGTAGGAAGAAGCTTTGTTAATTTTGGCATCTTGGCATTTGTCTTCTCCTTGAAATAAAATCGTGCTTGCCGGTGACCGGCCAGTCGTCGCTCTGTTTTAGGGTTTGGTACACAACGATGGCAGTGTGGAGCAGCACATGGCCAAGCATTAACTTGTGTTAAAGTGTCTCTTTAAACATAGGGGAAGGGAAATCTTATTTAAGAACTACCTGGGAACGTAACTAAGTGGAAAAAAATCTGACTTCCTTCCCCCAAAGGATAAAAAGGTCTCTGTTGGTGCGGAGTTGGAAGGGGCATGACTCTTATTTGAGAGCGCTCAGCACAGGGATTTATTTGTTCTGCTGAAACGTAGTGGTTGAGTTGGAATTCAGGTTCTAACTTGCCTTCTCAAAAAAAAAAAAACCCCAACCCTAAAAATATATTTTATTAGCTTATTTTCATCATCTTAAGCTTCTGTGGAAAGCTGGTCTATCTCCAAATGTGGCAAGAGAGTACTCAATTGTTGATTAATGAAATGGAGGAAAATCCCTGATTTTGAAAGCACTGAACTGTCGGATGCACTTGGAAAAGAACATACAAATGTGTGCAGAGTTAAATGTATTTACAAGTAGTTTTTATGATACCTTAACATCTAAATCCTTGTCTTGCTGGGTCATTTCTGCCACAGCTGTTGTGCTCAGAAGCATCGCAGGGTGGTGCGATGGTCCCTGCCGGTGTCTGCCTCCTGTTGCAGTAGGAAAGAGGGGACCTCAGATCCCGGGTAGCCGTTCCAGACTCCCCCAAGGAATCTACCTGAGATCATTTTTTATCGTTTGGGGGAAACTCTCCCCTCCGGGATCCACCCGAGACTCCTCCCAGGCATCTCCTGGAGTCCTTTGAGTTCTGCTTTGGGGACCTCAGATCCTGCGTAGCAGCCCCAGACTGCTCCAAGGAAGATACCCGAGATGGTTTTTATCTTTTGGAGGAAACTCTCTCCTCCAGGATCCACCCAAGAGTCCTCCCAGGCATCGCCCGGAGTCCTTTTACCTCTGCTTTAGAACCCAGGATCCCGGGTAGCACCGTAGTCACCATATAGACTCCTAAATGTGAGTCGACCTTTCCTCTTGCGGTCAAAAAACCTCAGAAAGCTGTCTTGCCTTTGCTTAGGCAAGAAGACCCTACTCATTTCCAGGCTTTGCTCGTACACACCCGTAACATTTCAGTTTGTGAGCCTGAAAAGGTGATAGAGCTGTGGCCGAGTTCCCACCAACGTAACAAACCTCTGCAATGTGCCAATACCCAAAATATGGCAGAGTTGGATGCTCTGCTTTGGAGCCCGATGGGATGTTTGGTGAGACCAAGATCACAGACAGGATTTTGTCCTTGCGTTTATCCAGGCTGTAAACGTGTAAGAAAGTGTCACGGGTGAGCGTGGCGTGTGTTATGTCTGTCGTACTTTAACGCAGGCATCGCTTTGTATTGCAGTTGGGATTTACGCTGCTTATTAGCGCGGGTGGAATTAGTGGTTTGGTTGGTGTTTGGTGTCGGTGGATGGTTTACCGGCTGAGTCGTCGGAGGGAGAGGGGGAAATTCAAGCTGTAACAAGAGCAAATTCTTTTAATACAAGTTTATGGTTCTCAGATGTATTTATACTTTTTGTTTGGCTTGCGATAAGATGCACTACTATGGAATTTGCTTGGAGCAGGGATTTGCATGAATTATTGTTTCTTACAAAATGAACATCTGTGCAAGTCTTCTCCCTGTGCTCTGCGGTACCAGAGCACCCATTTTAAGAAGGATTTGCATGGCTGGATGCAGTGGTCAGCAAAAGCCAAGTGCTTGGGAGAGGGAAACACGGAGCAGTAAAAACAAAGCTGCCGAAATCAAGGGGAAAATTCCTTGCGGGCCACGCGACGGCGTCTGGATGTGCGTGTTTATTTTACGTGCTGACTCCTTTCCTTCTCATCCCAGCGCCAGTTTTTAAAAAGCAACGTCCTCCCATTAGGAAAAACATGGGACAATTCTGCTTGGCTTCTTGCAGAGTTCTGTTCTGTGTTTAGGAAGCGTAATTCATTCAACGGCAGGAGCTGCTGGTTAGGAAGCGCATGGCCCAAAAATAGTGCGGGAGAAGATGGGAGTAAACAATCATTATGGATGGTCTCTTGATTCTGCACTTAAAGCATTTCATATGAAGGGTTCCATGTTCTCGTAGAGAGATCTTTCTGTAAGTAAGTCGCTAATTAAGCAAATTAGCTACAGTGTCATCAGTGTGGCTACAAAAAGCAAGAAGCTGACATTTTGAAGAAACCTTCAAGCTCACATTATCCGATATTTAAAATTGCGGTGCCTCAGGAATCGGAGGAGCGATGAAAGAATCACTTGAAGTTTGGGTGACTTAAAATCAAGTTTCACGTAGAAAGACAAGGTTTAGTCAAAATTCTGCATGGATGCTAAACCTGTCGTCCTCACCTAACATTTGACTAAACTTCATGGTATTACATAATTTACTTGTAATGCTTTATTTTCTTTTTGTAGACAGTAGAAAAGGTTAAGGTAAACATGGCGGGACGTTAGCGTGAAATACTTTGGGTGATGTCCTTGTTTTCTCAAAAATTGGCTTTGGTAGGGGAAAACGAGGAGGAGAATTTCTTTGTTTACTGAAATACGTACCCCTGACACAGAGCATCAGGCGCAGGTGTGAGCGATGAGACGGCTGGGGCGTTAGCATCCCACCATTCGTGTCAGTGGTCCTGGGCTGGGAAGGGCGCCGGCGTGTGTTGAAAGCGATAGGAGNAGGAGAATTTCTTTGTTTACTGAAATACGTACCCCTGACACAGAGCATCAGGCGCAGGTGTGAGCGATGAGACGGCTGGGGCGTTAGCATCCCACCATTCGTGTCAGTGGTCCTGGGCTGGGAAGGGCGCCGGCGTGTGTTGAAAGTGATAGGAGCGAGGTGTATAATGGGATGGAGCAATGGTGTTGTGTTGAGACGTCTGTACTTGAGTATGCAAAACCTTGCCAGATACTCTGATTAGTAATTGCCGGTTGACGCAGATGCTGTTCGGGCTGTGTGTGTGTCCTGGCACCAGTGGGGTTTTTGAGCGTGTTACGGTTGCGCGTATGGTCGGAGGTGAGTACAGGCTTACAGCAGCTACTCAGAGGGGCAGAAAACCATCCAGGCGTGGAGGTGACAGTCATCTCGATACCGGCGCAGTGCTGAGTGCCGTGTTTTGTTGAGAGGGTGACTACTAAACCCGCGTATCTTCTTTCAACAAAGTCCATCCAGAGCCATTTGCTACCTTCGGACCATCCGCATCCTTCCCTGTGCCTTTCCCAGCTGCGTTGCCGACGTCTTTTGGGAGGTGGGAGCCAAGCCGCCGCACCCTGTGGATTTGCAGAAGAGCTTGACACATGTGGTTTTCTTCTCACCGGTTCTAGCAGTGCCGGTCGCCGAGCTGTTGTTTTCAGCGCTACCCACAATAACTGAAAGATCTTTCCTGCGAGATAAGAGTCGGTAACTGTGGTTGGCTCGTTCCTCTGGTATGCGTTCTCGTATTAACTTGAAATTTAATTTGGTGTCGGGGCGTTGCTGCGGCTGCACGGCTCCGTCTCCTCCAGCACGGGCAGAGGAGGCTGCTCAGAGGCACCGGCTGCCGCAGCAGTGGCATCCTGCACCTTCTCTCTTGAGGATTGTTCTTCAGAAAAGTGCGTCGGTGCCGTAGCTTGATCTTCTCACCAAGTACACGCAGATGCGGGCAAACTGCAGGAGAAGCAAAGAGTTGGTGACGGGTCGGGACCCATCCCAGTCCTGCAGTTCACCCTGGTGTCTTTTGCATCGGATGGTGACCAAGCCAAGAAGTGCTTTTCCCTCCACTTGGAAGATTTGCTCCTTTAGTTTCGGTCAAAGCTGTAGTCCTTCTCAACTTTTAAAGATTGCTGTCAGGTTTTGGTGTTTCTTGATGTGTGGGCTGAGCCTTGGAGGGCTTTTTGGAAACACAGAGGTTGCCCTGAGACCAGAAATCACAAATTGCTGGTGCTCGTAAGTCCCGTCAGCACTTCTCACCTCTTTCCTATGGAGCTTCAAACTCCTACACTGAATTTGATGTCAGCTGACCTCCTGGCCTGCTGCATGCTAAAAATACTCTGGGATTTGTATGAGCTGTTTCACAAACCGTGAGTGCTAAACACGCTCCCCCGGCGTTCGCTGTTGAAGCTGAGGACGTGAAGGAGACAACTGCTTACGGAAACCACACCGGGCAGCGTGTTGGGACCTGCAACCCGTACCTGGAGCTGCTGTGTATAAATCCACCCTCCGTCTTATTTCTGACAACTGCCTCCCTGAATAGTAATTTATATTTTTTTTCGGTAGCTTGTTCCGCAAGCAGGTTCCCTCTTGCAGGTGCTTGGGAAGACCTCATTTTTATGTTAATTGGGCGTGACTATCATTGCGCAGACATCGATCGCTCTCGCGTCCTTCTGAGACGCGTGATTTTTATTGAAATTCGGTCCTGAGGAACTGATACCGGCAACTGATCTGCTTGTCACCTGAGTCAGACAGGAAACTGCCTCAAATTGGTGGTTGCCTCCAAAATACGTTGCCAGCCCTCGTTCCGCAGGGTGTAACGAGCACAGCTTCAGCTTTCAGGAGGGTTGCAGCTGTGGCCTGCAGCCTGGGTTCAGGTTGTCGGTGGTGTTTGCTTGCTAAGTTTTGAGGGCTTCCTCGCCATCGTGTCTCCACTGAGATGGAGCAGTGCTAATTACAGCTCAACACCGTTACTGCTCATACTGGTGGACCTGAAACCATAGGAACGATATTTTTCACATTGATGGCTTCAAACACATCTCTGTTATCTTTGGTCCCATGAAAGGATTGAGTTGATCCGTGTCTCCTTCAAAATAATAGATCCTTTATATTGGGCAGGTAACCTATTAGACAATTTAAATGACTGTTTTTACAGCTCGAAATGGATCTTTTTCTGAGCAAATAATGCTTCCTAGCTCCAGCCAAACCTGCCTTGCTGTGGTTGATCAATATTGTGTAACAGATGTGAAGGTGAGTTCCTCACCGCTGGAGAGTTTATCTGCTCCTGGTCAGAACAGTCCGGGGAGACGACAAGTCAAGGAAGCGAAGACGCGGAAGGGACGATGTCCCTTCATCATCGTCAGGAGCCGGGAGGTGCCTCTGAAGGATGGAACGACACAGGGTTGCCTTTTTTTGCAGTCGGAGGTGCCCATTCCTGCTTTGTCAGGGTGTCCTTCGTTCTGACGTTACCTTTTCATTCCCCCATCCTCACCGTTTTGGGAGAGTGTGTTGACAGAGAAGATCCCTGCTATCTAATGGTGGAAAGCATACAAAGAAGAAGAGCAGACAAAAGGTCTCCTGCAACCCCAACTTTGGGTGGCAGCGGCATTCCCTGTAGCACAGGAGGCTTCCATCAGCGGCCACTGCAGAGTAATTCAAAACCTTGGGTAGACCTGATGACAGAAGTACCTGCTAAGTAAGATGAGAGGCAATTTAATCAGCCCTACTTTGGGGTTGTTGGGAAAGACACAAGTGCAACTGCTTTGGTGACAGATTTGGGGTACGTTTCTGACCATTTTTTCACAGTACAGAGGACACTGAAGCTGGAGGAGCCAGAGGAGAACAACTGGTCCCAGCTGGTATAACCCGAAAGCTATGAAACGATGGAACTGCACCCAATAGGTTTCTTGCCCCAAGACTTTACCGTGTGCTGTAAACCACATGCAGGTTTCAGGAATACATTCAGTCAGCTGGAGGCAGGTCAGGGATGGGGTTAAATGGGTCGGTGGTTACTAACACCATTAACTTCTCATATCTCCTTTTCCAGAACTCAGTTCTTGTTTTTTAAGAGTTTTGTAGTCCAAATCCTTGAAGATCTCTGCTGAAAGCTAAAAC
The DNA here is from genome assembly GCA_013398225.1 of Steatornis caripensis. NCBI lineage: Eukaryota > Metazoa > Chordata > Aves > Caprimulgiformes > Steatornithidae > Steatornis > Steatornis caripensis. Next base: position 5,678 of record VZSC01017446.1, on the reverse strand, counting down.
AAATGTGTCAATCCTATCAGGTCTTTCCAAGAGCAAAGCATGGAAATCCCCTGTCCTCGGGCTGGCACCATCACCGGTATTTTCCTCTCTCCCTTGACCACTGGCTTTTCCTTGAATATTGCTGTCTACATCTTCTGTGGCTTATGCAGTGATTAAAAAGAAGAAAAAAAAACCCCATATGCTACGGGAATTTGGCAAGCGACGCGTGGACCTCTCGCAGTTCCAGTCGGTGGTTAGACGGATTTGTCATACTCGTATTATACGCGTGTGTGATCTGCTTGCGGTGAGGAACCGCTCGTGCTTGGTCAGGGACCCGTTCCCTTTTCACACGGAGTCATTCTGAGGGCAAGCAGGGTTTTTTTGTGTGTGGATGTACATGGGGGGATCAGGCAGGCTGGAATGATTGATTGTTCTCTGGGAGAGCAGAGTATTTTATTTACAAGCGCTGTGATGCTTTGCCTGTGATGGGCTAGGGTAGACGTGTTTTATGGGGAGCAGTATCTGGTAGCAGGTAAACTGCCGCAGTTGGGGAGAGGCAGACAAGCTTTTGATGCGTAAATCCTCCGGCTCTGAGACAAAATGCGTTATCGGTCTTACAAGTTCAGCCAGTCGCTCTGAGCTTCATCCAAATACAATAATGCTTCGAGTGAGAGAGAGGAGAGTTGGTACCCGTGGAGCCGAGGGATGTGCTCTCTGGGGATAGAGGTAAGTAATTTCTTGGGGAATGTGGAAGGGTTATCTGGGGACCAAGGAGGAGGACAGTTACAGAGGGAAACTAGCTTTTGGTTGACTGTTGCTGGGCGACAATGAATTTAATTCCCTAACTTGCTTTTTGAATGCTTTTAGTTGATAACCGTCANAGTGAGAGAGAGGAGAGTTGGTACCCGTGGAGCCGAGGGATGTGCTCTCTGGGGATAGAGGTAAGTAATTTCTTGGGGAATGTGGAAGGGTTATCTGGGGACCAAGGAGGAGGACAGTTACAGAGGGAAACTAGCTTTTGGTTGACTGTTGCTGGGCGACAATGAATTTAATTCCCTAACTTGCTTTTTGAATGCTTTTAGTTGATAACCATCGAGGTTGATGTGTTCTGCAAGGCGTATGCCCTTTCTTGCCCGTCCTCTCTGTTACCCGGGTGCTTCTGCCCAGCGTACGAGTTGGCTCTGGTGTAGCACGGGAGGAGGGTGGTGTAGCAGGTGAAGTGCACGATATTTGGGGAAACAAATACTGCAATCCGCTGGGGTTTGCTACTACAGAGAGCATTTGTGGGGATGGGGACTGTGTGTGAGCAAACGTTGCAGCTTGGCCGGGTTCTGCTTCCATTTGATGTGGTGCGTGTGCCTTGACGAGCAATTCAGCGAGGTCAGGGAGCTCTCTGAATAGCTGAAGGGAGGGAAAAAGCTCTTGAAATTAAATACTTCGAATATAGATGGAGTTTATGCTACAATGAATCTATGTTTTGCTTCTGCGTGGCTCTTTCCTTTCCCCGGTGCAAGGTGCCTTGCTGGTACGGCGTGTTGGCTTGGCTATGCCTCGCTTAGCAGTTGTTCTTGGCAACCTCAGGTCTTACCTTGGGTTGAGCTTTGAGGAAGCATAAGGTCAAGCTGCTGTAGTTCTGGAGGAAGCTTGTAGGTTACANGCGTGTTGGCTTGGCTATGCCTCGCTTAGCAGTTGTTCTTGGCAACCTCAGGTCTTACCTTGGGTTGAGCTTTGAGGAAGCATAAGGTCAAGCTGCTGTAGTTCTAGAGGAAGCTTGTAGGTTACAAATTCAACCAGACCTGGTCCTTAAAAAAAAAAAAATAAAGAAAAAAAAACCATGAATGAGAACTGCTTCCAGTCTTGTACAGGGAATTGGAGAAGTGGACGAGATCGTGTGAACAGGACCACGCTGCTGATGCAACCAGATACCCAAGTGCCTTAGTTTTTTGCAAAAAGCTTTGTATTTGAGACAAACTGGTTTGGAGGATTAGATGCTGCTGTCCCGGCCCGGCCCCCACCCCCAAATGAGTGGATATCGTGGCATCTAAACTGACATCTGAGGTGTGACTGAGCAGGAAGGTCTCTGCAGCTGCAATCCATTTGGCTTTAGCTATTGCCTGTTACTGTGTGCAGCGTTCCTCCTTGGGGAGAGGACACTAGAGCTCTGCGGGAGAGGGGAATGACTCTGGAGATCAGGCAGCAGAAAAGATGACTGGAATAAGTCTGGAAGCTGGGTTGGGTTGTTTAGGAGAGCGGTTGGTCGGGATGCGTGTTGGGTTGGTGCATTTTAATTTGTGCAAGAAGACTTGGAGAGGTGTGTTCAGAGATACACGGGAGGAAGAAGTGATGGGTGTTGGGTGGGCGCTTGCCGGGATGCCTGTCTTCTGGCTTCCTTCACCCCAAAGATGAACGCTTAAGTTACGGACGTGGTAAGGCAGATGTTGGGACATCATGACCAAGAGCAGTGTGAGCTTGAAGGATCTGGACGGAAAGAGTTTAATCTGAGCAACAAGCAAATTATCTGGAAGGGCTGGAGCTCTGCCCTTCAGTGCTTCCCCAAACCAGGACGTGCGAGTCAGGAACCCCGGGAATGGCTCCTGCACGTGGGGGTCCTCGTAGAGGGCTGCGTCGGGAGCGGTGGCGTTTCCTGGATGTTTTCCTCCAAGTCTGCATCTTCAAATGAACGTGCAGCCTGAGCTACTCGGAGAGGGCAGGGATTCTGCTTGCATGCTCTCCTCCCGTTGCTAGACCAGGTGTCTCCTTGAAGACACCAGTTACAGTCAGAAAACCATTCTGAAACTACAGTGGCAATGGATCAGCGCCTTCAGCTGCAGGGGCACTAACCATGCGCGTCAGGCCACCTCGCTGGCTTGTCACCACTTTTTAAAATACTGCTGTTGAAGAAAGGCAGAGCCCTGGTCCAGCAGCACCCTTGGGGTGCTGGGAGACAAGAAGACCTCGACACCCGTGGTGCTCGTGCTCCTACCAGAGCTCTCAGAGGCTGGGGTCTGCTGTCTGAGAGCCCAGACGTACGTTATGCATCGTTAAGATTTGTTTCCTCAAACCACCAGTCGCAGGAAATGAATTCTCTGCTCTTCGGCTGCCAGCCCAGCCCTTTGGGTTGCAGCGAGGCAGCCCAGCTCCCTCTGCGACTGGCTTGGCTCGGGTGCCAGCAGCAGCGTTGAAGCCACCCTTAAATATTACGGTGGGGACGCTGACGGGTATCCACAGGCACAAAAGCAAACTGGGAAGCCCAGTATACCACTGGTTTTGAGCCAGCTGCTTGATGGAAGATCAGCTTTGCTGGGGGATGCCGCCTCCTCCTCTTGGTGGCTNCAGCAGCGTTGAAGCCACCCTTAAATATTACGGTGGGGACGCTGACGGGTATCCACAGGCACAAAAGCAAACTGGGAAGCCCAGTATACCACTGGTTTTGAGCCAGCTGCTTGATGGAAGATCAGCTTTGCTGGGGGATGCCGCCTCCTCCTCTCGGTGGCTCCTTCCCCAGTTATGCTGTTTTGCTTCGGAGGCAAATCTGTTAAGTCCTTTTCCTGAGCACCAGCCAGAGGCTCGATCGAAACTTATTTGATAGCTATTTCTTTATTTTTACGTGCTTTGAGTAGGGCCTGAAACGTATCATTTAAGATGATGTTTCAGTGAGATTTTGGGTGGCCACCCACTTTCTCCTCTGCATTAACTGCTTTAAAACATCTACTCCCTGGTTCGATTTTATTTGCCCTTTAATAAAAAAAGGTAATATCTCCTAGACGCTACTTTTCATCCCTCAGGCAGGTGTTTAAGAGTTTTCACTGTTTTTAAAGTGGCTGTTCCTGTTCATTTTGAACGGCTGTCAGCTTGCTGAAGCCGATGATTAATCTTTATCAAGAGCTTAATTGGAAATGCCGCTAAAGCGATGTGATGCAGATCCTCACCGGGGTGCTCAACATCACCTTTGGTCCACAGACTGTGCTTTGAGCATCGCTGCTGTATAATCTAACCAAAGAAGCCCTGTATTTTGAGCAAGAGCAGGGGAGAAGCTCTTCCTCAGTGGCTCATGTCTTGCTTGTAATGAAATTACTTGTTTTCTCCTGCAACAGTCGTGATAATGTTAAACTTTTCTTGATCACAGAAGGGGAGAAATGTCACAAACTGATTTGCTGCTTCTCTTCACCGTGAGCCAGATTTTTCCTTTTGAAAGGACAAGTACCTTTTAAAACCTGCCCTCTATCTTTCAACGTCTCCCATGGAATTATTCTGTCCATACACCTATTTTTGCTATCAGATTGAGAAAGAAAACCAGGCGCTCTTGCGTAGGCATCGGTACTTTCTTCACTCTGAGCTCATCCCAAGTGCAAAGTATCTTCCGTGCAAGCTAAACAGAAAGCAAAAGTAACCAGGGCCTTTCTGTGGGGTAGAAAACAAACTGACTTCTGGAAAACGGAGTTGCAGAGTGGTGGGGGTCGCTCCGTCTGGCTTCAATAGACATCCGCAAAACCTGACATCAACGTGAATTCCCCTTTGCCGTGATTCTGCTTTTAATTAAAAAGTCAGAGCCATAGGGGACTCACTGAAGAGTTTTGGTAGATTTTATGCCTAAATGTTGGTAATTCTGATTTCTTCATTCCATCAGATTCTTTAATTCAGATTCTGACTACACTTTTCTCAAAACTGTTCAGTCTTAAACTGGGATTTTTGACGGTTGGGTGCTCCTTTCCATCCAGCTGTTGTCCCAGCCCTTTTCCTTGATAAGAGCCAAACAGGGAGCCGTGGTCACCAGCCACAAGGAATAAGGTCACCGGCTGTGTCTGTCTTCAGGGTACTAGGGACGCGCATGGCATGGGACAGGGCGGTAGCTGGGAAGTGTGAGACTCACAGCAAGGCGACTTTCAGACCCTTTAAGCTGCTGATCTGCCGTGGTCTCTATCCTTGGGAGCAAAAATATGGAAGAATTTCCTATTACAAAATTTTTTTAANCTGTGTCTGTCTTCAGGGTACTAGGGACGCGCATGGCATGGGACAGGGCGGTAGCTGGGAAGTGTGAGACTCACAGCAAGGCGACTTTCAGACCCTTTAAGCTGCTGATCTGCCGTGGTCTCTATCCTTGGGAGCAAAAATATGGAAGAATTTCCTATTACACAATTTTTTTAACATATGTTTGGAGGGTTTCATCCTACAAGTTTTAAATTTTTTTTCTAATCATACTTTTACATCTGTATTTGTTAAAATGTCCTACTTCTTAAGAATTCATATTGGTGACTTTTATTTTGCGACTAAACCAGTTTTGATGTGACTTGTCCAGCTTCTGGTTTTGGGGAGAAGCGAAGTTGTTTTTTCTCACCAGCCTACATGGCATTTAATCCAGCTGGAGCACGTGGCCGCTGTTACACAGAACACACCACTCGGTCTTTGACAAATTCTTCCCTGCGTGACTTCAGTCGTTAAAGCTGGTTGAAGAGGTTGGCTTGAATCTCCTCTTCAAGGACTCCCATGCTGTAAGCTAAGAGTTGTTTGCGTTTAAGGATGCTGCTTCTATTTCGGTAGGAAAGTATGCTTCGTCGAGAAATGTTTCTTCCCACTAGCTGCACGCTCATCCCAGCGTATGTACAGTTTCCAGGGGGACATCTTAATGAAAAAACTGAACGGGGGCACAAAGCAGCCACCTGATCATAGAATCACAGCATGGCTTGGGTGGGAAGGCACCT
>VZSC01017445.1:17453-62395 GCA_013398225.1 Steatornis caripensis | reverse complement strand
GCACCACATTGATGCAGTGGACTACTTAAAGGACAAAAAGGAGATGCTCTTCTTTGTAGGAGATTAGTATTACAAATACATTCATTACCATCTGACCTTTTTGGACTGTGCTTCAACTGGAAAACAAAGGTTTTATTTTTCACTGAGGAAATGCAGAGAAACTAGAAGTGTTGGAAGGGTGGGATACATCTGACAAAATGTAGACATCTACAATGAATATGGCTCTACCTAACTATTTCAAGCAAGACTTCCATTATTCTCACTCTGGACCTGTGATTTACTCCAATCTCTGAACAATGACTTAGAGGTGTCTCCACTGAACAGAACTAAACCAAACAGAGACCACTCTGCCATCTCTCCAGCCTCCCCGGAACTGCGGGTTTCATAAGCAGAGTGAGATGATACACTCTCATGTCATGGCTAAACACAGAGCACAAGTGCAGTTCATCAAATCTTGGCTCCTCTAGTTTCAGAGGTATCATCAATGTTTAGAAGATCCACAAAATACTTATCCCATATTCTTCCAAATAGTGCAAGGCACAAAATAGTCCTGAAATAAACTGTTAAACTAAAGATCTTCTGTAAACACCAAACTGAACCAAAAGATGAGAGCAAGAGAGATCAGAGATTAAGCCCTAGGCTCTTAATCGGCAGAGAATGTGTTAGATATAGTGTAGCAGATCCCTTCTTACCATGAGCACATTTTCCACCCTCACTATTGCTTGTTCTCTCTCCAGGAAGATGTTGGAGAGAAATATGCACAGCCCATAAGCCAGTGTAATCACACCTGCATTTAAAATAGAATTGATCATCCTTAAAATTTTCTAGCTCTGTCTGAGTATAAATACAATTTGAATACTTACAATATTAACAAAATAAAGACTAAAAATATCTTAAAATTATTAAAATGCTAAGAGACAGTGGAAAAAAACCACTTTTGCCTTCCTAAACAATTTTTATTATTTATCTTTCTTGTCTAACATATTCCATTTTTTCTAATCTGTCTAAATAATTTTAATTTGCTTTCTTTGATTTTCCTGATGAACTGAGAAAAACAAATGGTAATCAAAAATTGAAGAAAGAAGCAATTGCTTAAAAACAAAAAGAGTTTAAAAACAAATTCACAACTTTTCCAAGAAAAGTTTTCTGGAAAATTCTGAGCCATCTATCTTAAAATCAGCTCACACTTACTAAGCAAATGAAATAAGGATGCAGAGTGAATGCAATATTATTACAGCTGTTCAAACCACTAAGCAAACACATTGATTCATTCTAAAGAAACCGCATTCAGAGAAGCTGCAAAATCTTTATAGAACTTATTAAATTCATTTTATTTTGTGAATACAGAGCATGTGTATTTTCTGGCATAGTCAAGGGCAATAAAATAAGTAAGAATGGAACTAAACCAAATGTCTATGCTACTGTAGTTAGTACTTAGCAAAGCTGCTGTGGAGTGCCTTTAACTTTCCATGAAGACTAACATTAAAAGTAACGTCAAAACTTTTAATCTGATTTTACATGTTATTGACATGACAGTGGGATACTCTTCTGAAGGAAATAAATACTGAAGTGGTTTTCATTAGCCTTTTCTGTCAATCGCAGAAAATTTCCATTATGCATTATTATTATGATGACNATTAAAAGTAACGTCAAAACTTTTAATCTGATTTTACATGTTATTGACATGACAGTGGGATACTCTTCTGAAGGAAATAAATACTGAAGTGGTTTTCATTAGCCTTTTCTATCAATCGCAGAAAATTTCCATTATGCATTATTGTTATGATGATGTTTCTTACTTGCAGGTTCTGCATCTTTTTTTTAGATCAAGTAGTTACCTGTCGCTAGCTATAGATTTTCTACTTAGCACATTTAACCAAAGTCTTCAAACGTTTCCGTTTCTGGGCTATGTAGTCAACTTTTTTTAAGGTATGAGAATGTCTACCTGTATCCATGTAGGCTATATTATGTAAACTGCACAATCCAAGTGAAATTGTCTGAAACCAGTTGCATAGATGAGGAGACAAGGTTAGTTAGGCAGCCATAGCAGGACTACTGGCAGTGAGCAAGTGTAAGGGCTGCATGCTTTCCTGATGGAGAGACAGCAGAAAAATGCAGGAAGGGGTTGTTTGTTATCTTATTGCTCCTCATATACCACCAATGTGCTGAAAAATGTTGCGTCTGCTCACTTTCTGATATCACATATTCAAAGGTCTCTATCAAAGGCACTGTTTAGATCTGATTTGTTGATTGCGGTAAAGAAATCTTGCCGTTTCAAACAGATTTTCAAAAGTATTAAAAACCCAGCATTAACAATGGTCCATTTATAATAATTGTTTCTTCTTCCAAAGCTACAATAAAAAGAAAACAAAGATCAAGAAGGACCATTCAAAAAATATTCATAAAGAGTTCAGAGGAACTAGTAGATGCAGCACTGGAAGTGAATGGTGGTATTTAAGTACACAACAAACAGGCCTGATCCTGCCAGTCTGTCCTCTGTGAAAGTAAGGAGGTTAATACAAGTACAATGTCTGTTTCCGAAAACAGGATTTTTATTGATTTATTTCTGTGATGAAGCTGAATGAGGTTTCCTGTCCAGCTGCTTTAACAAAGACTCGGGAATATATCAGGTCCACATCCAAGCCATGAAATCATCAGACAGTTTCAAATCCCAAGATATAATTCTGCATTTAGTTTAGCATTTTTCTCCATGTTAGTTTTGAGCTCTCTTTTCTCAGTTTTCTGCTGAAAAGCCACAGCACACAAAACCTATGAGGTTTCAATTAGAAAAAAGTTGTATACGTATTTATTGCACAGCTAAAATATTACCCTTTTAAGTCTTGAAAAATGACTTGAAAATCTCATACAATCATAGCTCCAACAGGAAAGCTTTGAATCCCAAATTCTAGACTTTATAGGAATACCATACTGCTGTGAATAGCAAGACTGGGAAATTCCTGAAATTTGTTGAAAATAATTTCTTGTCACAAGTACTCAATGAGTCAATTAGGAAAGATACTCTCCTAGACTTGTTATTTGTGAATAGACAAGGGCTCATGGAAGATGTGATAGTAGGTGGTGCTCTTGGCCACAGTGATCATGAAATGGCTGAGTTTAAAATTTCTGATGTAATGAGAAAAAAGATCAGCAGCATTGCTATCCTGGATTTCAAGAGAGTAGACTTCAAGCTGTTTAAGGAGCTACTTAGCAGTGTTCCCTGGGAATCTGCTTTTGGGGGCTGAGGACTCCATGAGCACTGGTCAGTTTTTAAGAACCACCTGTTAAAAGCAGGCAATTCCATTGTGTCATAGTCAAGCAAGTGGGGCAGAAGACCAGGGCACTCCTTGTGGAGCTCAAGAGGAAAAAGAAATTGTATGGTCTCTGGAAAAAAGGTCAGGCTTCACAGAAAGATTACAGACACAAGGTTCAGATATGCAAGGAGAAGACATGAAGAGCCAAAGCTCAACTAAAGTGGAAACTGACTAGTGTTGTGTCAGAACAAGAAAGGGTTTTTTAAGTATGTCAACAGCAAGAGAAGGTCCAAGGAAAACAACAAAGCTAGCGAAAGGGCTGGAAAGCATGTTCCGTGAGGAGCAGCTAAGAACTCTGGGTTTGTCTAGTTTGGAGAAAAGGAGGCTGAGGGGCAACTTCGTTGCTCTCTACAGCTTCCTGAGGAGGGGAAGGGAGAGGGAGATGCTGATCTCTTCTCTCTGGTGTCCAGTGATAAGACACATGCGAGCGGTTCAAAGCTGTGCCAGGGGAGGTTTAGACTGGACATCAGGAAGCATTTCTTTACCAAGAGGGTGGTGAAACACTGAAACAGGCTTCCTGGAGAGGTGGGCGATTCCCCAAGCGTGTCAGTGTTTAAGAGGCATTTGAACAATGCCCTTAACAACATGCTTTAACTTTTAGTCAGCCACGAATTGGTCAAGCAGTTGGACTAGATGATCGTTAGATCCCTTCCAGCTGAACTATTCTATTCTATTCTATTCTATTCTATTCTATTCTATTCTATGTTTATTTTGGCGTAAGACCAACCATAATGAAGAAGTGAGTGGTCCACATTGAACCCATGAAGGTCAATAACAAGTGGAGACATTAGTTAGTACTGATACCAGGATTTTACAATTGAGTTGACAATGGATTTTAGTTGGTTGACAATGAATGTATCAATGTGCTACAGTTAGTGCAGCCTGGATAGCCAAGCCTGTGCTACCTTGGACACTGCATGTCAACAGCTGAGATATTGCTAAAAACAGAGTTGGGGTAACACAGATTTCAGTGTTGGCCAACAGTGTAAGCTGAGTCTCTGAGGCAGGCTTGTGAGGTGATAGCCATGACTGCAATGAANAGAAATTGTATGGTCTCTGGAAAAAAGGTCAGGCTTCACAGAAAGATTACAGACACAAGGTTCAGATATGCAAGGAGAAGACATGAAGAGCCAAAGCTCAACTAAAGTGGAAACTGACTAGTGTTGTGTCAGAACAAGAAAGGGTTTTTTAAGTATGTCAACAGCAAGAGAAGGTCCAAGGAAAACAACAAAGCTAGCGAAAGGGCTGGAAAGCATGTTCCGTGAGGAGCAGCTAAGAACTCTGGGTTTGTCTAGTTTGGAGAAAAGGAGGCTGAGGGGCAACTTCGTTTCTCTCTACAGCTTCCTGAGGAGGGGAAGGGAGAGGGAGATGCTGATCTCTTCTCTCTGGTGTCCAGTGATAAGACACATGCGAGCGGTTCAAAGCTGTGCCAGGGGAGGTTTAGACTGGACATCAGGAAGCATTTCTTTACCAAGAGGGTGGTGAAACACTGAAACAGGCTTCCTGGAGAGGTGGGCGATTCCCCAAGCGTGTCAGTGTTTAAGAGGCATTTGAACAATGCCCTTAACAACATGCTTTAACTTTTAGTCAGCCACGAATTGGTCAAGCAGTTGGACTAGATGATCGTTAGATCCCTTCCAGCTGAACTATTCTATTCTATTCTATTCTATTCTATTCTATTCTATTCTATGTTTATTTTGGCGTAAGACCAACCATAATGAAGAAGTGAGTGGTCCACATTGAACCCATGAAGGTCAATAACAAGTGGAGACATTAGTTAGTACTGATACCAGGATTTTACAATTGAGTTGACAATGGATTTTAGTTGGTTGACAATGAATGTATCAATGTGCTACAGTTAGTGCAGCCTGGATAGCCAAGCCTGTGCTACCTTGGACACTGCATGTCAACAGCTGAGATATTGCTAAAAACAGAGTTGGGGTAACACAGATTTCAGTGTTGGCCAACAGTGTAAGCTGAGTCTCTGAGGCAGGCTTGTGAGGTGATAGCCATGACTGCAATGAAGAAAGGAGGTTGTAGTGAGGTGGGTGTCAGTCTCTTCTCCTAAGTAACAAGTGACAGGACAAGACGAAATGGCCTCAAGTTGCACCAGGGGTAGTTTAGATTAGATATTAGGGAAAATTTCTTCACCAGAAGGGTTGTCAAGCATTGGAACAGGCTGCCCAGGCAAGTGGTGGAGTCACCATCCCTAGAGGTATCTAAAAGATGTATAGATGTGGTGCTCAGGGACATGGTTTAGTGCTGGACTTGGTAGTGTTATGTTAATGATTGGACTTGATGATCTTAAAGGTCTTTTCCAATTAAAATGATTCTATGATTATAAATATGTAAGGAAGTCCCTATAAAATTAACTTGTTTTTCAAGAAAGGTAAATTAGTTATTAAACAGTTAAGAGTAGAAAGGTCTTTTTATTTTTCAAAATAAAAATAACTTATGTAGAGCATGAAAAAACTGAAAATAGAATTTGTAACAGACAATCAAACAGTTTTTCCTGTGGCAGGTAGCAATAGCTACTGATATGCATTCAACACAAAACACAATCTGCAGATGTTCAGATGTATCAGTCCACAGCAGATGGTGCTCACTGGGGCTCATATCTGATACAGTCCAACAGCAGGAACTGCTTCTGGAGCTCTGTCTAGAGATGATTGTGAAACCCTTCACAGTGACTCAACAACAAATACATACATGTGGGTTTACCAACAGACATTTTATCCCACAAATAGCAGCAGGGGCATTTCATGAATGCAGACAGGATGTGGCAAGCATGAGGTTCAATCCCAGAAATCCTTCACCAAGATTTTTCTTCATGACAGCAAGTTAAAGATGTATGAGGGTGAATTTGTCTGTTTTGTCTGAAACATATCATCAGCATTCAGGTTAAGTTTAGATAAAACACGTCAGGAACAACCTAGATTTGCAGCAGCATAGAGCTCAGCATGTACTATAGGAACAGGGTAAAATCATCAGCTACAGCAAGCTTCAAGCTACTCACACTTTTAACGGCTTCCAAACAATTCAGTTTAAGGCTGACTTGGTAGTCTTCAAGCTACGCTGCTTTCAAAGTAGACTATAGACCTATCTTAAGTCAGGTTAGAAACTAGTTTGATCATGAAGGTTAAGTTCATCCTGTCTAACTTTAGAAATTCGATTGCCATATGAGAGGCCTGAAGGTATCCAAACTCCTGTATGGGGCTGGCAGATATGAGGCAGGGCATATGGTAAGGTCATGCCCTCCAGACAGGCACCTTAAGGGCAGGTAATTTATTTTAAGTCCTTTCAAATAGCCCTTGATGTTTACATTTAGACAGCTACGTTAAGCACTAAGATGTTCAGAAGTCAAACACCTGGGGCAGGATCCAGTTGCCTGCATCTACATGGATAGTGCTGACTGCTTAATGCCAAAGACTCAGATACCCAAGACATCCACATAGAACGCTATTTAACATGCTCATCTAGCTATGAACTATTGCAGCGGAGCTCTTAGAATGAGCTAGCTCCTCTAATGAATACTCCCTTTTTCCTTTTTAACTTTTTCTCAGGATTTGTTTACTTCTTTTCTGGTCCATAACCCTACAAATATGACAGAGAGAAGGACAATGTGATTAATATAGTGAAAATCAGTTCCTAGATTGATTGCTGTAACAATCATTTGCAGATCATCAAATGGAAGTAGAAGAAAATGAAAACTGGACCATGAGGGCCAGAAACAAGTTTACTCCTTTTCTAAGCTTTTCCTTTAATGTAAACACAGAGCATGAGGAATACTACAACTTAGCGCAGCAATATAAAACTATTCTGATAAATACGTTAGTGGTTGCATTTTGAAGCGCTTCAGTCTCACCTCGGAAACTCCTGGACCCAGAATATTGTTACTTTTCTCCTACCTAGAATCAATTCTAATGAAATTCATTGAGAAACACTTTCTGACCACTTCCTAAAGACCTGCATCTCCAGGGAAGAGGATGACATAAAGGGAAACCAATAGCAGAAGCTGTGACTAACCAGACCCTTTCCTGATAGAACCAACAAAACTATTCCAGAGAGAGCAGCTCTCTGGAGGAAGAACTGCTGTTGCTGTTTAAGCGGTCAAAGCAAGGCAGATGAGAAGAGCACCAAATATTCCCACCCATCCAGTGTCTTATTTTTGGAGTTTAGTCTACAGCCTCTTCAGTCTGATCTTTCATCAACACAATCTATTGCCATCAAGGAAAAGGTGATGACAGAGCAGAAGCTATTTACCACTTCTCCATTTTAGTTAGAATTTACTGTATGATCTTATGAATGAGGCCTGACATAGCAACTACACAATTATTTAGTTGAAAACAATGATAGAGGACTTGCATATCACTAATTAAAACACTGGGGAAGCATAGTTTAAAGTATGGATATGCATGAAGTCTGGTGGTTTTGCTGTCATCCTGAGGTCACAGTAATTTGCACTAAACAAAAAAAAATTATATTTAAACATATGTACTTTTCATATTCTGTCCTTTGTGTCTTTGTACACCAATCACAAATTGTCTTTGCCAGAAACTGTTCCAGGCAGGACTCTTTAGATGATTGCCAAAAGACCGGCCAATGGATCGGGCTTACAGAGAAACTACAAATGTGTAAAACACACCCAAAGTAATTTAAGCAAGAGCTTCTCTGCCTCTCTTCCATTCACTTATATGGCAGAAAAAAACATTTCAAGTCCCAGAAGAGTCTGGGACCAAGGTATGAGTAGGGCATAAAGCTGTTATGCCTCCCCTCAGAACTGTGGAACCTATGCAGAAGACAAATACATTTAATTTCAGGTATCTGCAATTCATTGAATGATTTTTACTCTTCAGTCCCACTTGTGGATGGATCTTCCTTTCTACCTACTTCAGAACAAAGCCAAATGGGAAAAAAACAATGACCCAAAGCTGTCACAAATTTGTCCCTGTGTGGGACTATTACCAATAACCTCCTTACTACTGGTACTACTTTCTTTATAGTGTCCTGTTTTAATGACACAACTGGTTCCTTACCTCCTGAAAATTGCCTTATACCAACCTAAACCCCTTGCTTTAAATTGTGCAAAATGAATGCAAAGTGGCTGTAAAATGCTTATCAATTAAAGCTATAGAGCCAGGCTGTGAAAGACATTCTGGTTCACTGAGTTCAGAGCTGTCAAGCAAACACATTGCTTCATTTATTGTTCTTCTCACTAGAGAGTTGTATACAGAGCTTCATTCCTCTGGTGATTAGAAACCTACTTGCTATTTCTCTTCTATTTTTTTTTTCACATAATTTTCTATATCCTACAAATGCAATTGCTCTAGTTTGATCTCTGGCATGTACCTGAAGAAAATAATCATGTCTCCATTGCAACAATGCAAATCACTGCTGCCAACTAATGATGCTAGGACTTCAGTTGTGAAATTAGCAGCTGCTCTCCCATTACAGAGACATACAAAATTGCTCCAGAACAGAAAGCAAAAGACCTGTTACTTTAAATTCAGCAGATTTAGCTCAGTTGACACCAGTAAGGATGGCAGTAAAGGGAAATAGAAGACCAGCTTAATATATGACGAACATCTGTGGAATTAGGCCATAGTTAGGTTAATACAATGCAGTTATTAATTACTTTGCAACACATTGTAGATCATCTTTAATTACCAACGAACAGGCTTATAAAAATACCTGTAAGATACATTTTTTGAGGACAGCAAAGTGTATTTTAGCTATTGCTAATGTGTATTTAGATATCACTGTTAATAGTGCCATATCTTTCTTCTCCAAAATTTTGACATTTTTCTCACTTTTTCACTTTGTCAGCTAAACTTCAAAACTTCTTCATCTTCTAAGAATTCCTTTGCCTTATTTTCTACAGAGTATCAATATATGTACTGTTCGTTCCTTCAGCTTCAAGAGTCTTGAGTGGTATTACCCTACAGATATTTCTGCCACACAGTGCAAGAAAGGCTGCTACAGCGATAAGTTTTGGAAACAAAAGTAATTCAAAGGTATTTAAGAGGAGGGCATATTTTCATCCTTACTCTGTAACCTTACTGAATTTTACATTCCGTACATACTGCAGAGAACTCAGTGGTGGATTACTCTGCTGATTCAAGAGCATGGTTAGCACACAGCATAAAGGAAAGTCTGTTTTCATACATACCTTTGTAGCTCATGAAGACTTTTGATGGCCAGGGAGGCAACTGGCTCATGTGTTTGGACATGCACCTGAAGCAGACATACACTATGATGGGAGTGAAAAATTAAGTCTTCTGTTGTGCAGTGTGAAAACAAGGGAGAAAAAAATGGGGGTGGGGAGGAACTCTGCTTTGGTGCTTGAGCCTGGTTAGAACAAGCCTTGATCACACTTTGTTCAAAGAGACATCTTGTATCAAAACAAAAATTCCCCAGTTGTTGCTTCATATTTCTTCCTGATTGTAGCCACATTCTGCTTCCCTGTGATGCATTCTTACTTCAGCTTTTGAAACTCCTATTTCTCCTCTTCATTAACTGTATTGTCCTTTAAAGGTGTTAACTTGCACTTTGTTGCTGCTCATGAGTTTGACTACTCTGACTTTCCCATTCAAAAAACAAGCATATCTGAAGAACCCACATACCAAAAACACGGCATTCCTGGGTCACCACTTTTCCTTGACGATGTGCATGAATGAATGACAGTGAATGATACAAGCTAGGTTTTACAGTTCTGTACTCTGTGCATCAAAGCGCGTTTTATTTTACCCAACAGACCTTGCTGCCAACAGCATCATCAGGTTTAATACGGAAATACAAAGATGAGTTCAGGGGTAGAGGGAACACTAATACAAAGCTAATGTTTGTGAACCCAAGGATTTAAATCTGAAAGCAAACATGAAGTTTGAGGAAGCCACAAAGGGTGCCAAACACAGAAAATCCCTTCTGATACATACCTCTTTATACCTGCACTTGCAAGTAGAGGATTGTTTGTTCTCAGACTCTGGTTCTGGAAACACTCATGCAAAGGGAAAAATCTTTCCCCAGAACAGTCTTTCTTTTCCCCAAAAATATTTTAGTGTGCAAAGTTAAGTAAGCATGTAGAAATGTGAAGAACATGGATCTTCTTTTAAAAAGCGGTCTTGATTCTCCCTTTGTTTATGGTGCTGTAAATCTCATGCAGTCCCACTGGAGCTGAAATAAAACAGGTGGAAGTGACCAGAAGAATAAAACCCACCGCAGGAAAGAAAATAATGTTCAGTGGACACAAATGTCAAGTTCAACAGACTCAGTTGCTTCTCAAGATCCTCCCCACCACAGATCCTCTGCACGGCACCTCAGCCTGCAAATATAACACGTGTTATTTAACATTAGCATAAGATATACTCTCTACCCTTCTTGGCTGCTGTGCAAGGTCGACAGCAAATGTGTAATTAAGAAATCATTTTCTCCTTTCTTAATAGATGTCATAAGGAATCAAACACATCTTGGGTCGCAATCTTGGTCCCACCGAAAATCTCCAGCAAAGCTGTGACTGACTTTAGGAAACATATGATAATACCTTACTAGATGAGATACAAGGTCTCCACGATACCCAGTGGCAGATGCTTGGAAAGTACAAGGCAGAGCATGTAGAAAATACATCTTGCCCTGGCAACTACCTTCAGTGTTTGGACAAATATGTTCATTATTTCATTCATTTTATATCACCTAGGATGATCAATCCAAGTCCTGAGGTGAAACTAACCTAGCATTTGATCTTGTTAGTAGTTTGAGAGAAAAGTGTCATATTCTTCAGAAATGGGTACAGTAAATATTGTACCACATTGATTCTGAGAAACAGAGAGAACAAATTTTGTAATTCCAGCAGAAACAGGACTTCTGATTCATTCTTATCAGTGGTGAGGAAGAAAGGGTAATCTCTACCTAAGCATGCTGTATAAGAGAAGTTATTTCCTTCTCTTGCCTTGGACTTTTTGCCCCGAACCCAGAATTCTACAGCCAGGAGAAGGCTACAGGATGCCTCTTCAGTGCTAAATTATGTGCAATGTGTATCTCATGAAGGTTTTTAAGATAGACGTAAACTATTTTACATTTCTTTGATCTTTATAAAGTTTGCTCTATGCCTTTCCACAGCCACTGAAGGTTTTCAAATTCATCTGTTTTCAAAACAGACAAAAGAAAACAGATGTGGTTTTGTTTCTTCTTATCTGAGACTTTAAATAAACAGGTATAATCTGTCTATTGTTTGAACCTAAACAATTGTCTGTTAAGAGTGACCTTCTGCTGTATTGAGAAACTTAAATTTAATGCAAAATACTAAGGTACATTTTTCTGAATGCAAGTGTTCTATCACACATTTTAAACTCCTGTAGCATAGAAAATATCAAGCAATGTGAAAGTTTTCAAAGGGCCATGTCAGAAAAAAAATTATTGAAATAAAATGCATCATTTAAGAATTTCATGCTGCTTTCCTCCGTTATTAGAAACTGATAAAAATTTTAAAATTCAAGTGCTAGGCCAATTTAATAGTGTGACTACTACAGTTATTTTCATTTCCATAGAATGGAAATGGTTCTAACCACGACAGAACTTTGCACCTGACGGCATGCCAAATCGCCATGTCTTCTACCTTCTCATTTACTCCATTGCCCATTAGCAATGTTAATAATTAGGCTATCAGAATACACATGATACAGAAGATGGGAAACACAACGAGAATGCATATTTTTTTAAGGAGCCTGTGGCTAGTGTGGCAATTGCTAAAGAACTCCTAGGAAGAGAGAGGGAGAAGGGATGGATGGTAAGCTGAAAAAAGAAAGAGATTGATGTGAGATGGAAAGAGGTTGGTGAGGTGACATCTGGCAGTAGCTTCTATTGAAGGGGCATGGGATCCAAAACATCAGATGAGTAAGCTGCAAACTCAAACATCTTAAAGATGTCATTGTCAAGATGCAAGGGGTTTCCTAAAAGAAAAAGAAATGAAGCAATATTTGCAATTTGTTGAAGGTCTGGTGAGGCCATTTTGGAGCAAAGAGGGCAAGCAAAGAGCTCTGCCTCTCATCATCGCATTCATGCAGACCAGGACCTGCTAAGCAGTAGGAGTGCAAGTCTGTTAGGTCCTGTGCCGGTTCAGAGCTGACATGTTCTCCAGAGTTTCTGGGGACAGCTACTGGTTGTGTCTGTGAAAAAATATTGTGGAACTTTTCCTCTATCCTTCGTACAGGTATTTTGTTGTCTGATGGTTTCTGGAGGCACAGAAAAGCTATAGGAAACTAATGGTGTCTGTGGGAATGGATGCAGAGAGACTTTTTCTTTTTCTGTGCTGAGCAGGCAGGTAGGATGTGCCTTTCTCTTCCCGTTGACTACAAAAAGAGATTCAATAGTTATTTTAAATTGGACACCTTAAGTGTAGATGTCTAAGCGAAACCCACAACCCAGTTAAAGGCTGACTTCTGAATATGTCCATAAACATCTCAGCATTGACTATGTCCAGCAGCTAGGTGCCTTTCCCATGTTCTAGGTCCAAAGGATCTCTCAGTTAATTTATCAGGCTAGCTCTTCTAGGTCTCTTCCTGCCTAGCACAAGAAGTAACCTCTCGGCTACACAATTGTACTGGGCTTTCCTCTCTCAAAGTGTGGCTTCAGTAGTAGCAGCTGAAAACGTGTCTCAATCTTGGTCAAAGTTCTGAACTAAGGATCAGAAGTGGATGATATAATACCCATTATTGGGGGAAGGCATGACCCATGACTTCACATTTTCTGCTGTTTGTTTCAGGTGACTGAAGCATTTTCTATTGCCTATTTTGGGATAGGATAAATCATTTTGCAGTGGTGTTTGTTTGTCATTCTTGCCAATAGAGAAATCACACATGACCAGCTAACATCAGAGGAGTGCCTTACTCATGAGCTTGTAGACACTGGTGCAGCAATTGGGCAGGGGGAAGTTCCCCATCTAACTGATACATGCTTATCTGCCCACTCATCCTCTGATGTACCCACAAAGGAAAATGAAAAAAAAAACCCTTATGAAGTCATCTAAATTTAACTGGCATAATGTTGAAAGGCTAGGGTGAGAATATAGAAAAGAACAAAAATGTATTTTGAAAAATAAATGTAGTGGAATACTACAATAGCCAACAGAGACCACTGGGAAAAATTAAACATTCTAGCATTGTATCTTGTAAGAATCTCAGACTCTGTCCATGAACAACTGAAATAAGGTTCTAGGAGAAGAGAGTGAAGATGAGCTGCTAAGAAGAGAGGTGTGACATCAGACCACACAGCATCAAGGGGTTACTCTAGGTTACAAATTTCACTGAATAGTATAAAGAGTGGGAATAAAGAAATATCTATATTTTTTCATCAGTAGACTCAACAAGAATACAAAGAATTTGAAGATTAGTGACCCTGTAGATCTGAGTTGAGATCATGATAATTTGTCATAAATGAATAACTACATGTTTAGAGAGAAAATGACCATTTCCAGTTCGTTGTTACAAGTTTGTCAAAAGGTATAGTCTTTAACTATAATTAGCATTTCTAAATAGCTGCTTGATTCCTCCTTTTGCTCAATGCAAATCAATAAGTATCCAATTACTACTTAATTGCTGTTCATTGTGCAAAACATTACCTGAAATTACATGCAAACATGCACATCTGAAGAATAAAAGTAACAAAATATTAATTTTTATGAAATGTTCTGTGAAGCAGAGAACACAGTGTGTCTCGTAATTATCTTTGAGTTCAGCAAAGTTCTTATCAGACACTGCACATAATTATGCTTGTGCATCTTTTAACACAAAATTCAGCATAAGTTGATCACTGTGTCCTTCAAAAATTTCACTGCCAAGTCAGGAAGCACAACTCATGCACTATGAGTGATGTGACAAATCACACTTGATGAACTGAGATTAGTCAAAGTGAACTGTTTGGAAGCAAACATTGTGTTTAACTGCACCTTCAATAAGTCTGTGAAGAATGGATGCGTTCATTAGCAATCTAATGGTCAAACCCAAGTACACAGCAAGTCTGTACACAGATCATTTCCATAACAAGGTCATTAGAATTCTCTAGTCTGGGCATATTTGTGTAACCCTTGTCAAAGTAAGAGTTGAGGAACTGGGCTGGAAAATTTGATTTGAGAACTTGACTAAGATTCACGGTAGGAAATTCAACTGAGAAATCTTTTCTTTTGACACAGAAGGTTGACATTCTCACCAAATACTGGTTAACTTAAGAAGTCCTGGGATTTCTCAGGAGAGAACTTGGTCTTTGCATGATTAGGTCCTAATTGGATGAAGTGCTTGTTTCACAGGGCTGCACATCTATTGAATTTTCTGGACTGGATTTTAATGAACAATGTTCATTGGCATATAACTTCTTTTTTGTTCCCTCTTGCTGGGTTTTTAGGAAGCGTAGAAGAAGAAAGGATTGTTATTCTTCTTCCACTATATTTCAGTTAAAACCTGCTAAACTGATGTGTCCTAATTTCTGTAGATTACATTCTTCTGGAGACAATCCAGAAAGTAGGGAATAAGATTGTTCTAGGTTTACTGAGGAGGGCAGTCAAACAAAAACACTTAGTTTACCATGAAACACATTTGGCCGCAGCAAGTTCACCCAGCACAAATGGTAAATGCAAATATTTTAACAGAAATAGCTATACAAGAGAAAGTGGGTCAGTACCTCTGATACGCTGAACTGCAGAGCCTACAAGTCAGGGCTGACTGTCCAGACAGATACAACTTAAAGCTGTCATTTTATGTGGTGTTAGTCCTGTATATACTATCCTTCCTGGGTTGGTTTAAGTCAATGCACAGAGATGAGTCTGTAAGACTACAAAGGAGATAAGCATTCAAGCCATGTGTTGATGAGGCCTCTTAAAGTTTTGACATTCATGTTCTCTCATTTCAAATACAAGGAACTGGTTATACAAACCTCAGTTTCACAGTCAAAATATCCAAAGTCCCAGGACTCTTTTCCCAGTTGGGTTCCTTTAGAAGAATGAGGTGTCTTCCTTTTTAAAGCATAAAGAATATATTAATTCCAAGAAAAATGTTCAAATATCCAAGAATCGAATCCTACAAATACTTACTGTCAGGGGAGTTGCTTTACTGGTGAGATTACCACATAAGATATTAAGCACTACACGTTTGGAGCAATATACGTCACCTAAAGTCTCTCAGTAATAAAAACTTGTATTTGGATATCAGGTTATGAAAAACTGATTTGCTTCAATACGCAAATCAGGCAATTTTGTGTAGTGTTCTGGTGTTTTAGTCAAACAAAATATTTTGTCTGACCTGAAATGTTTCATTGGCTTTTTTAAAACCTCTAGCTACATGTAACTTTCAAACATCACTTTGTAACAAAGCATAAAACTATTTTATCTATAAGTTGTAAATTCACCAAGCTTTTGAGATGGGCTGAAATTATTTAATGAATTCAGGCTGAGCTCACGAGTTGTTCTATTCAACACGGAACTGCATTTTTTTTAACAGATGGATTATTTCCCTGGGAAAGTTCACTCCATTCTATTTCTGTTGTTGTTTGAAATGTAGTAGCAAAATGCACATTTCTCTGTTTCTGCACTACACATACATTTGCACAAGGCGTATCCACACATGACCAGTTTTTAGTGGCAAGCGACAAAAGAGGGAAATTTGACTGGACGGACTCAGTGTTGGAGTTAATTATCACCCGTTACGTGCAACTGCTTTTTTCATCAACCTTAAAGTACATTCACAACAACACTCTTCCTAAAGTATTTGATCCATCTATTATCGTGTTGTCATCTCTGTAATAATCTTGAGCTTGGCAATAGGCTCAAACTTATGCAAAATATAAGTTGGTGTAAATCACTTACAGGAAGATGGAATCACATACATACAGCCAGAGAAAGGCAGTGGGGAAAAGTGGTTGTCAGAGGGAATTTCTGTTAGAAGATACAAAGTTTGTAGGTCACTTTTCTTCATTTTGTTAAACTCTAGACTGTATTTTTGTTTAAGATTGCAACACAAGCCTGAAGGAATCATGACTGACTGTCAGCCAAAGTAGGTACAAACCTTTTCACAGCCTTGGAGGCATCAAAGTAAAGGTGACAGGTTCTCTGGGTCCCACAAGTGTGGTGTTGGGCTCCAAGATATGCTGAAGACTTTGTGAGCCAGATCCTGATCTCGTTGCCCTGGCTAAGCTGCAGGACTCCGCTAATAGCCCTAGTCAAGTTAGTGGGAAAGGATGGAGTAAGCAGCTGTTTATTATCAGCAAGAGTTGATGATACCTGTGAAGCAATGCCTGTAGTCCTTACTCAGACAAATCAGATGGAGGGAGAATTTGCCTGCAGCAGATGAAGGGGCCTGAATTAGTTCCCAGGAACCGATCTGACTCTAGCAGGTCATTTTGTTTGACTAAAAATACAACTGAAGCCCATATAAGCCAAAGGCTATGGTTGGGTTACAGAAATGAAAAAGCAGAACAAGTAACAAGTGCATCAGCTTCAGACCGAACCAACACAACAGTATGATGAGTATTTCTGGTCATCCTTTTAAATGTCATTGTCTGATTTTGGAATAACCATTGATATGTAATTTTTTTAATCATTATTTTCAGGATTAACCTTAGATACTATAGTGACACGCGGAAACAAACTCTATAACTCATGAGAAGTTATGAAGCAGGTATGTTTATTGCGACACCGGGTGCGTGGGGGATAGCTCCTCCAAAGACACGCACACCGAACTCTGACACAGATACTAATTTATGCTTGTAACATATACATATTCATATAATATTTGAATGTATGTTTTGACTCCCAGAAGTGCTGGTCAGAAGACAAGTGATGAAGCTGTAACAATGTCTCTGTTTACTTTGTCATTGTGAAGACACAATATGATGACATCATTCAAAATATCCATAAGGTGACACAGCTAGACTTATTTTCAGAATCAACTGAACAATAAAATACCACTGGATGTAGTTCAAACACAAGGACCTTTTTGCTCTATTAGTTAATGCATTACTATTATTATCATAAAAAGTAAGTACATTAAATAAATCTGAATATTTTGCTTCTACAGATAGAATAATAAGAGGTACAGATGCTGAGCATTCTTAGGGAAAAAAGAGTTTCTGTCAAGCCAGTCTTTAAAACTATTTCCTGAAGCCACATAATCAGTCAAAATATTTCCTGGGTCAACCTTCGTTCATCAGAGTAATTAGACCATTAAGTAATGCTATTTTTAGAATAATCAGTTTCATGGTCACTACAGAACAGGAGTAGGATTTCAAACTATGTGGCCAAACAGCAAATTTTTTTGCCTTTCTGCTAAGCAGAGAATAACATTTTCTCTATGATATGGGTAGACTTTGAGCAGTAGTCCATATCTTTGTCACCTTGATTTTAGATTGAAATGCACCATTACCTTCAGAACACAATGAATTCATATTAAGGGAAAAGGTAAAGAAAACATTTTGTGTCATTCTGTTTAAACACCTAAAAGATTACAGTAACTCTTCAGAATCTGATATAGGAGGGAAAATACTTGCAGCTTCCTTATGTCTGCAGACAATTTCCCCCCCCCCCATGCAAAGGGAATTTCCAGTGTCAATTTCTAAGTGGTTTGGATTTACTTAGTACTACTTTTATGAGGCTATAAACAAAGCAGAACTTCCTAGACCGGAGAATAAAACATTTGTATATCAATAGTGATATTTTTGGAACTTTCCTTATATGCAATGACACAGACCTGCACTAGGAAGAGGTGAATCAAATAGTCAAAACACCTCTAAGGAATTCAAGGGACGTGACAGCTCTGAGCTCTGTGTAACTGCAAAGCAAGGACACCGATATCAGAATAACCACTGTTTCTAAAGGTGTTTGATTTTCCTCTGTGTTTTTGTAAATCACATGTCCAAAAGACATTTTGACGTGAGAGGTTTTCTTCTAAGAAAAGTGATGAGACTCTTCATGCAGTGTCACCTTCTCATGCAAGCTCTGCTGAAGCAAGACAGCTTGTTTCAGTCACACAGGGCATAAGCTCCAAAAGAACTTCAAGAGCAACCGGCAGCAAAATACAGAAGCCCAAACCTAAGCGACCTAAGAAAAAACAGTGAACAAAAGATCTTAATTGTACACAGTATGTTTCAGTTTCACAGGTACCTAAAGGTGCCTAACATTCAGCATGAATTTCATCTGGGAGTCTTTGATGTACAATAAATAGGCACACCATTGAACCAGGCAGTTCCCACTCCCAAAGCAGTGTCCCTAGCATGCCAGCCTGAATACTGCCTCTCTTCTCCCTTCAGCTGCTGTCATCTCTTGTGCTGCATCACGCAGAGCAGGGAGGTCTGCAGATCCAGGCAGGGGCTGCTCTGCCCTCAAGTTCTCCAGACACACATCTTCCACTCCTGACAGAAGAAGAAAACAATTTGGCCTTTGCATGACATTATGACTTTACCAGTGCAATTCTACCAAGATAGAAGGGAATCCTCACACAAAGGACTGGGTTAATGGGAAGACATTTAAATATGTTACTGAAGTCTTGGAGCTCACACAAATTGCTTTCCATGTCTAGAAACACGTACGTGTGTACGTATGAAAGAAAGCCTTTTAAAGGATGAAATTCTTACCCAACCTCAGCCATAGTCATCTCCTTTCTAGGTATGTAAAGGTTTGGTGTCTAGTCTAGATTCCATCAATGGCCACCAGTATGATAATGAGAATCAGAGGGACCTTCATCCCAGCTATTGCGCCTCTTATTGTGTAACAGAATAATTTTCTTTTTGGCAGTGACTGTCCCTTTATATTTGACCATACAGAAAACCTGATGAATGAGCTATGATAGATTTCAGATGACTAAAGACTGATGACCAAAATATTCAAATTGTTTCGTCTCTTTTAGTAGGTTGCCTTCTCTTGAACCGATTGCATTGGCTGGAATGGCACAAGGCAATCAAAATGTGAATTAAGGAAAAAAACAGATTCCCTTTGTAACTACGATTGAACATAAAGGCTTACACGACAATGAGAGAGAGACATGGCATGAGCATGATAAATGGTGATGCATTCTTGCACTATTTGCTGGGCGACAGACACCTTTGGAGAAAAAATGCCCTTAGAAATTAACCCCTGGCAGCTCCATTGGGGGGAAGAAGTCTTTAATTAGCCCATATAATTTTAATTCTATGCAACCCTAGGTGTTGCTCATACCATAGCTGTGAATATAGTACCTGTTGACTTAACCAGTACAAAGGATTTGAAAGAAAGCAAATTTAACAGGGAAGTAAAATCCAAGGGTTATTGTCCTGTGGGTTCAATTTATGGTAGTTTCTGGTTGAACTGTTTACCTGAGTACAAGAACCGCCAGCTAAAATCCAATACGCTTTTTGCTACAACATGGGAACTTTTCCTTTGATGGATGTCATTTTGTGCTATGTCACATGTAAGGATGTAAAGGAGAGGAGATCTGATCAATGCTCACAAATATCTGAAGGGTGGATGTCAAGAGGACGGGGTCAGACTCTTCTCAGGGGTGCCCAGCGACAGGACAAGGGGCAATGGGCACAAACTGGAGCACAGGCAGTTCCACCTGAACATGAGGAGGAACTTCTTTACTGTGAGGGTGACAGAGCACTGGAACAGGCTGCCCAGGGAGGCTGTGGAGTCTCCTTCTCTGGAGATATTCAAAACCCGCCTGGATGCATTCCTGTGCAACCTTCTGTAGGCTAACCTGCTTTAGCAGGGGGGTTGGACTAGATGATCTCTAGAGGTCCCTTCCAACCCCTACCATTCTATGATTCTATGAGAGGAACTAGGAGGTGACACTCACTGAGATGAAGAGAAATTTTGGACAATGGACTATGTCCCACAAGCTCAGCCATCTGCCTCTTACCAGTGAAATCTTTCTGCTGATTTCCATAAGCTTTGGATTCTGCCCAGGGCGATGACGTGGCAAACCAGGAAGTGTGAAAATTCAAAACCACTTGTGTGCAGTAGCCAACAATCCTGTCACTCAGCAGGCACGTTCACATTGACCTTCAGTCAAAACAGGGGGGTTTCACCAAGGATTTTGTGTTGTGATACATGCCAAGGGGTTAAAGGGCAATCAGTTTACAAGAATCCTTTTAGGAATGAGTTTTACTGCTTCGTTTCATTTCCTAGCTCAGGCCAGGAACAGATTTATCTCTATGGAAGGTTTTGGGTTACTGCACATATTCTCAGTAATTGCCGTTCATTAGGCCCTTTCAGCTCCCCATCCGCACTGCTGCTGCATCTGACCAAAAAACACATTTCCTTATAAGTGCTCACCATTGAAACATATCCCTCCTCTCAAAGCCTTTTCCAGATGTGTTCCAAATTTCAGGCCAAATTTGACTTTCCCCAATAATACATAATATATATATATATATATATATATATATGTAAAATAATAATAAATGCAGGGCTGATACTCTAGGAAACTTCAGTCAAAAACATTACAGAATTCGAGGATAGAAGTTAAAGAAACTCTTTTTGTGCTATGAAGAAATTCAAAATAAATTATCACATCTGTACCTTCTAGTCTTAAAATCCTAAGTTCCGTATGTTTCGTTTATTACGATATATTACAGAAGGCAGAAATTAGTCATATGTCAAACAATGTAAGTTTCTTATGAAAGCCAAAATATATGTTCAAGTCTGATGTTAAGCTTAATGGATTTTTTTCTTTTGTCAGGACATGATCTGTTCAGCAGAGTAGGATAGCTCATAAATTTGACCATTCTCTTGGACAATAGCACTCCAAGGATGAAGACTCTCTCATGTTCACAATACAGAAATTTTTCATCTCAAAGGAACTCTACCTTCCCCATGGTGTTCTAAGAGCCATATAACCCTTGTATGGTAAGTTGCACTGAAATGGTCCCCACGTGAATGGCTAAGCTTCACTCCTCACCTGCAATACATCATAGCATAATAACATTAATTCTAGTCTAAAACTGGATGGACAATTTGCTGAGGCATGGAGGCAGTAGTATAATTATAGGTAAATGGAACATGTGCATGTCCTTTAGCAATATTAGTCCTCATTTTCAAAAAAAGGTCTGATTAACTAGAGAGATAAACACATGTCCTCTGCAAAATTACCTCAAGAAGAGCACTTTTCATTGCATAACATTCTGGAACAAATCCAAGCATTTTGGAATATATTTAACATACTGAACAAATATCCAGAATGCAGAAGAATGAAGAATTTCTATAAAGCTATTTTTGCTCCAGCCAAAAAAAACCCAAACCTTGTTGTTATGACTGCTTGCACAATGACCTTACTGAAATCCTTTCAATTGAGTTCATACTCCCCTTTACAATATTACTTCCTTCTACCTCCCCTTTAGGTGAGAATGTTTGCCATATACTGTTGGGAAGGGATAGTTTAATGAACTGTATGATAAGCAATGTGTTATCTCTGCAAGCTGAAAGGACTGAAATTTAACGAGATTTGTAAGAATAAAACCATTTGCTGGTTTTAGTCCAAGTGCCTCAGGCTTACAAAAAAAAAGGTGTGAGCTCTGGCCTGTTCTTTTTTATTTTTAAGACAAATCAGTGGCTTTGTCACTGGGTTTTTATCCCCGTTTCAAAGTTTTTCACACCTCTGGGCTCTGACTCTGTGGGCCATCTGTGCACAGACCTTTTCTGTCAGCCCCCAGCACTTCAGGGCTCTCTTTAACACTGCAGGAACGTTCCCAGCAATGTGTGAATGAAGAATCCCAACTAGAGTGCATTTAGTTGTAGGCACAGTTTTAAGACGTAAACGGAGTGAATGATATTAAGGTCCCTTTGCTGGTTTGCTAATGAATAATAGTGTGGGAATAGTTACAGATTGCTCATTTAAATAAGCTGTTTTCATGAGATTCTGATCCAGTTCTTTCAAACAAAAAGACACACACATTTTCATTCAGTTTTGATGAAAATTCACAAAGTATTGTAGCGTAAAGAAATGCAGGAAGTTTTGGCTGGGACTAAAAATGCAGAAAATGCAGCATTTGAAAGAAGAGGTGGGCGGCACATGTAATGTTAAGACAAAGGAAAAGATTTAAATGTAGGATTTTTTCACATGTACGCTTCAC
This sequence comes from Steatornis caripensis, assembly GCA_013398225.1. Taxonomy (NCBI): domain Eukaryota; kingdom Metazoa; phylum Chordata; class Aves; order Caprimulgiformes; family Steatornithidae; genus Steatornis; species Steatornis caripensis. Next base: position 40,001 of record VZSC01017445.1, on the reverse strand, counting down.
TTTGCAGAATATACTGACACCATTAGTCAGCTATCAATATTTCCTGTAAATTACTTCCATTATGCTTGAAACAAAACCATGGTTATTTTACAAGGGTTGTAAAATGACAAGCAGAGCCTGCTGAGACCACTGACATAGTGCAATCATTACTGCAGAGCACAGAGAAGGAAAAACAGATGTTTTCTCAGACATTTACATTGCCTTCACATTGGTCTGTGGTCCAGAAAATCAATGCTGGCCATGGTTGAGCACACCCATTATTTTCTTAACCTGAACAATGCTCATAGTCTTACACATAGTTCACAGGAATTATGAGCAAGTAAAATTAAGTAAAGAATTCTTTTTTCTAGATTTCATTTACCTTTTTTCTGACTCTCAAGAACATGCAAGCAATCTTAAATAGGAAAAAGTCCAGACTGGACGCTAATGTCCAGAGGCATCAAAAGGACACTGTCAGCCTGCAGCCGTTGGTGTGAATAGTGAGCACTCCTTTGCATGCATGCAACTTTGAGGCAGTGCGTATTTCACATAAGACCTTTCAGTATACTAACACCTGTGGCAATGCAAGAAACTGATGCATGCAATGCATATTTGGTCAATCAAGATAGTAGCTGAGAAATCCCTCACTTGCATTTGTAGCACAGATCTAAAACTCAAATACAGGAATCCTGGGTATCCTGCTTCTGTCTGTCTAAAACCCAAATGACATTTAGAAATGTAGGTCCAGTACTCCAAGAAGAGTGGTGGATAAATGAGTGATGTCTTTTTAACCTGCTGTTCTTCAAAGTTTGCTGTAGTGGAGATTCTGAAGCCTCACCAGGCAATCTGTTGCAGCCTCAACTATCCCGCATTTTTTCCTGCCTGCTGCGGTGAATCAATTCACAGCACACACTTCCTTCCCCTTTGCAGCTATGACCCATGTGGCTGTGGTGTGATATCACATCTTTCTTCAACCTTGTCGTCTCCAGGATTAGCAACCCCCTTCCTTGAGCTTTCCAGAGAAGTTATGTTTTAAATAACATTCCTGCGGCTCAGCTCTGTGCTCCCTTCAGTTGGTCCCCACCTTTCTAGATGCATGGTGCACAAAACTGTATGCGAAACTCTCCTGGGGGACATATCGGCACCTGTTGGAGCAGAACGATGATTTCATTTGTTTTACTTTCGGGATGATGTTTGCATTTTTCTAAAGAGCAAAACATATTTTTTTTACTCACATTCAACTTGTGATCAACAATTAACTAGTTCCTCATCCTGCATGGTAATATGCAATATTTAACCAAAACCACAGCATATTATTTCAATTCCTTTTTAAACTGCACCCTGTTTTGCTGGGTCTTGGAGGTCAAATGATATGTTTCCAACTTAAATGTGTAGCACAGTCTGGTTTAATGTGTATCTGCAAATTCCAGAAGGCTTCATCAGCTCTATTCGTGATACCTATACTTCGCATGAAATGCTTCATTAAAAAAGTCTCTAGGGGATTTTGTTTCCTAATCCAGTATTTAAAATAATCTTTTATCATCTTTTTGTTTTCTGGTTTTTTCCTGTGAATCCATATGTCTAATATTAATCATTTACCTAGCCCACAAGGAATTCTTATATCCTTGTGTTTATTCCAAATAGGGACTTAACAAGCAATAACTTACTAGATATAGCCTCAACAAAACAGATGGTGGCCTCCATGGATTTTAGCTTCTCTTGGGTTATCCTGTGCAGGGTGCTGACATGAAAACCCTGTCCACTGCTCCGTATAGAAGAGTAAGCTGGGGAACTTGAGTCCCCTGAGTTCCCATCACTTTGAATGAGACATTAATACAAATAATTCTGATTTTTAATAATGTGGCCAGATGAACCTTGGCTAGGCCTGTTTTGTTAAGATTTGATTGCGTAGGTAGGTCTAGAATCGCACCTGCGCATTTCAAGCATTTTCCATAACTCTCACAACAGGACTTTATCATCATATAAAAGTAGCATTTACATTCGCAAAACCAGACTGAGGCAAAGCACTGAGGAGGGTGAATGAGTGGTACTACACTGACTTCTTAACAGTAATTCAGTTTAATCGTTTCTAGAGACAAAGCAATGTGCTTTTGCAGGTAGAAGACAATGCCTGTTCACGCAAACGCCTTCATGCAGGGCCCCCGTGAGCAGTATCTTTTGCTTACTCCTGAACACGATGATCATTCATTGCACCGGGCAAAACATTATCCCCTCTGGAGTTGGATGTAATAAGCCTTAACAAAACCAATAATGAACTCTGCTTATCTTCTTTTAGGGCTTGAGAACTTCCAGGGATCTCCTTTGCTCAGGTCAGCACAAGACAACACAGAACATCTTTACAGAGGGGTGTTCATGTATTTTACAGCCCAGGAGTAGCTGACAGCCCATGTGCAGCAACCAGAAGCTGCAGAAGTAGCTAAACCGGGGGCAGATGCCAGCTGCAGAAATGCTGCCTTTCGGAGAGCTCTCCTCAAGACCAGCCTCAGGTCTGGAGAAGCAGTGGGTTTGCAAGCCCAGCACTGTGTGCTCTGCAGCTCAGCACAAGGTGCCAGCGGGCAGGCAGCCCCGTCCCTTCACTAGCTTCCTACCGAGCCATGTACACCCTTTGGGTCATCTGCTGAACTGCTCCTTGGCTGGGAACCGTGCCTGTGCTCTGGTCATCAGTAACTGAGGCACGCAGTAGGGCTGAGCTTGTACAGGATAATGTGATCCCCACAGAGGAAGCAAAGATTGACAGTTGTTATCATAACTTTTAGGTTTTGCCAACCTCTGTTTCAAGGCCATATTGCCACATTTCATGTTGAATAGATTACTCAATTTGTTAAAATTGGATCTCTCATATATGGTTGTTTTGTAATCTCTTCCCTCATTATGCAGAGTTCAAAGGGTTCCAACTTCCATACACCTCACACAACTCCAGCAGCAATTTTTGAGGACATATTTGCTACAGTGTTCACCTGTCATTTTCCTCTCTCTACAGCAATCATAGAGTCATTTATCACTATAATTTTGAATTTTAAAATACTTGATCTTTTTAAGCACCTCAGAAACCCTGAACTAGGTGAATATACAGGATGCCTTCCACTTCTGTGGTTGCCCTTTTAAAGGCAATTGAGTCCACCTTCACCTGTGCAACTTCAGCTATCTACCAGCTGAGACTGCCAGAGACCGTGAAAGCTGAAGGGCTGATATAAGAGCTTGTTTTGAAATTGGAGGAATTAGGTTGCTGTAGTAGGCCTTTTACTCAAGTAATTAGTAGGGTGAGAATAAAAAAATAAAATCCTTTAGAAGAGCATGGATAGGGACAGGATTATTAATATATTGTGCTCCCTGGAGAAAACAAGGCTGAAGTCCTAAGCCAGATTTCAGCGTGCTGTCTAGACATGACACAACCTTGAGCTGAATGGGCTTTGTTATGGCAGAGGGTGGTGTAGTAGTACCAGCTAATAAAGACGATTAAGTCTGATTGATTAGTTTTCTGTGCTTGGTGCTTGTTTTGCTCAAGGGAGGCTCAGGAGAAGTACTACAAGCCAGCGAGCCTTTTTTTTGGAAAAAGGGAACATGGAGAAGAGTCAAATGTCAGAGTGTCTTAGGCAAAGCTAGTTTGTATATATTGTATATATTCTTAGCCCATGCTTGCTTGCTTTCCTGCTTTCTACTGCACTCTCTCTTCCACTTGTTATAAAACTCTTACGTTCCACTTCTATCCAAACAGTAATAGCTTTGGATGTCTTATTTTCTGTTACAGTGATTTCATATGGGCTATCTACTACTTCTCTTTTTTCAGTCCCACAGAGATGTACTCCATAATCATTAAAAGCTAATGTAACTTCAATTGGTTTTTTTGCGTTACGTGAAAGAAATCCAGCTGTTGGGAAAAGAGGTTGGAAGCTGTAAAGTCATAGAATCACAGAATGGTTTGGGTTGGAAGGGGCCTTTAAAGATCATCTCGTTCCAACCCCCCTGCTGTTGGCAGGGACACCTTCCACCACACCAGGTTGCTCAAAGCCCCATCCAATCTGGCCTTGAACACTTTCAGGGAGGAGGCATCCACAACTTCTCTGGGCAACCTGTTCCACTCCCTCAAAGTAGCTGATTAAAGTTCTAGTTTCACACTACCTCCACCTCTAAGTACATCTCAGTCTGCACCTTCAGCAGATCTAGCTCAGCTGAGCTGTGTGGGTTGCTTGTCCATCCTCATCCACTCTAGAGCATAGTAATGATGCTATAGCTGTGCTCTGTTTGCAAGGTAGCATAATTTGAGAATAAATACTGATAAATATTCAGAATGATGTATTTTTCAAAAAAAAAGTAAGAATTCTGGCAAAATGCACCAGCTTTGGTCCTGCCTTACCACAAGACAGCAACTATGCTCCTTGTCAAACTAGAGCAGACGTGTGGTTTTGAAAATGTAGGTCTCAGATCCTGTTTCTACAAATCCAGAGACTTTTTCTGAATATCCAACTATCTTAGTCACGCATTCAAGAGCAGCTTTAGTTGTCTGAGAGACTCATCTGATAGCCAGTTACCAACCTTGGTCTGAAACTTCTCCCATCCATAATGGTGAAATGAAAGCTGAGTTTTATTTTCTTTGGTACTATTCAAAAAATTTTAGTGGCAGCAACGTAGCTTTGGCTAGTACAGCTAAAGTAAGCAAATCCCTCCTTCCCCCATGAAGAAGATATACTGTAGCCTCATCATGTGATGCTGGCTACAAAATTGCTGAAAAACATACACTCATATTCAAGTGGGTTGACTTCCCAGTTCACTGGGGAAGTGGGGATAGCTTCCTGATCTCTGAAAGAACACTTGTATCACATGATAACTAAACCAAGCAAGGCCTCATAGAATCATAGAATAGAATCACAAAATCGTTTTGATTGGGAAAGACCTTTAAGATCAAGTCCAACCATTGACCTTGCATTGCCAAGTCCACCACTAAACCATGTCCATAAGCGCCACTTCTAAACATCTTTAAATACCTCCAGGGATGGTGACTCCACCACTTCCCTGGGCAGCCTGTTCCAGGTCCTGACAACACTTATGGTGAAGAAATATTTCCTAATATCCAATCTAAACCTCTCCTGGCACAACTTGAGGCCATTTCTTCTCATCCTGTTGCTTGTTACTTGGGAGAAGAGACCGACACCCACCTAGCTACAAGATCCTTTCAGGTAGCTGCACAGAGCAATAAGGTCTGCCCTCAGCCTCCTTTTCTCCAGGCCAAACAACCCCAGTTGCCTCAGCCGCTCCTCCCAGGACTTGTTCTCCAGACCCTACACCAGCTTCGTTGCCCTTCTTTGGACACACACCAGCACCTCAACATCTGTCTTGTAGTGAGGGGCCCAAAACTGAATGCAGTATTATTTGAGGGGCGGCCTCACTAGTGCTAAGTACAGGGGAGCAATCACTTCCCTGGTCCTGCAGGCCATGCTATTTCTGATACAGAACATGAACACGATTCAATTTCTAAGTCAGTAAAGTTGCATGAAGTTACATCTTAAAGTGGAAACTGGCATGTTTCAAGCAGGTTCATCATTACAGTTCTTCTTTCCACAATTGACTACAAAATTTTGCCATTAAGTTCAGGCACATTCAAATGTTTTCTCTCAACAGTTTCTGCTCCTATGCATCTCCAACCAACAAAGTCTCACTATTCATGTAGCATAATATTCCCTTAGCTGCCTGGTGTATTCATTTACTGCTTGTTCACCATATGAAAAAGTGTATTGCCATCTTGAGGTATACTCATGTCACACTTCGTTCCATTCATAGCATTAGTCTCTATCCTTTTCACTTACCGATATGTACGGAATCCCTGATGATGGAACACCTTTCTGTGTCCTTCCATTATCCTTACTTTGAAAGTTAATGCTATGCTCCTGTAAAAATTAAATGGGGTAAACAGCTTGCTAGCATGTATGCACTCTGCATAAAAAATACGTAAATAATCATGTTTTCTGATTTCACATCTGTTTCTCTTCAGTTTAAGTTCATATTACAAGACAAAGTTGCAAACAAATAAGGCCCATATAAATTCATAAAAACAATACTTAGAAATAATAGAATCATGGAAACTGTCTTACTGCAACAGAGTCAATTCTGTAGAGATGTAAAAGGTGCTATAAGCTGTATAACAGGCCAGCTGTACATTGGGTCCAACAGAGCAAACCAACGATCAGCATGAAAACAGTTGATCAAACACTGATCCAAATTTTCATCTAAAAGACCTCTAGCGGAGGATGTGAACTTTCCTTTCATGCAACAATGTCTACAAATTTGGCTTAATGGGCAGATATAGAACTGTTTTATGATCTGCTGCAGTTTTTGGATGGGCAGGTATGGGCTAGGACTTTTTTGAAACCTGGGAACACGTATGGCAAACCAAGGCAGAGTTTCTCAGAAGCTGACTCCTGCTCACACGTTCCTGCAGTTAATGTAACTGCCCTCAGTGCTTTAGGTCAGGCATCCCGAGTGAAAGTCAAACAATGTGAAGTTTTCAGTTCTTCACAGGAATTACGATAATAAGTGAAGGAATGAAGACTACTAATTCTATAAATATTGATCTCACCAAGACCAGAATTAATTTGTTCTTTTAAGATCTGACACTATTGTCTGTATTAACCGCAGGAAAAGCCACCCTTGCTTGACCAGAACATTCACATTATTGAAGTGACTACTTTTTTTCTTGGGATTTGGGAAGCTGTCATAATCCGCAGCGCCACAGCTGTAACAGCCCATACAGGCTAACATCCCTGGTGCAAGACCTCTGGTTTCACTGTACACAAGTGACGAATTTAAACTAATGGTAAACTACAGAAAACCAGCTGTATTGGAATCGTATAAAACATACTGGTCTTGCTTTTTTTTTCTTCTTGTCATGGTATGGTCACTGATGTGTTAATAGTGCAATGGAGTCAAACTCTTTCTATCCTTTGTAGAGCAGTAAGTGACAACTACCTCCAGGGCAAGCCAAAGTAACAGCAAGCTGGGGAAGGTCGTGCTCAAACAGGATGCCATGACAAATTAATTCTAACTGTGAAGAGTTTTTATTTGTAGAAAAAAAAACCCTAGGATTTAAACTTGCATTATGTAAAAATGTAAATTTTACTTACAGTAAAGTTTTGGGACACGGAGCCAGGAATGGGAAGAGCCTTCTTTTAATGTGTGATATTCTTCGGTTACACATTAATATAAAGGATCATAAAGGATTAAAATACACAAAAGCCTATTGTTCCTGACCTGTGATCAGCCATAATCACCTGGCAGTGTCAATTGCCTCTAGAGAAAACATAATGACGTCAAGCAGATTTTGAAGGGCCAGGGCTCTGGGTGTGCCTCCAGGAGGGTTCCGCTCCAGACCAGGCGTCTGTTTCCAAAACCAGGCTCCCAACCACCTGCGCTCATTGCACTTGGATTCACACCGGGGTTAGGATGAGCAGACTGTAATCCTTTCAGATGGTACTGAGCCAAAAAGCACATGACCCCACTGACGGACACTCAGCCTGCTGAACTGAACCTGAGTTGGTCTGGAGCAGCCCCCTCCCACATGGGTGCCCGGGCCTCAGCACTTGCTGTCTCGCCCTCCACATCCACTTTACTCCTTACAATAGACAGAGACTTTGGTGCCTGGAAAACAGTCTAAGCAGACTTTTGGTAGCGACAAAATTGTGATGTAAAATTACTCCTTTTTTTGCCCTGAAAGCTTTCTAACTCTGGTGGGTTGACCCTGGCTGGCTGCTAGGTGCCCACCCAGTTGCTTTCTCATTTTCCCTCCTCATCAGGACAGGGGAAAAAAACAAGACAAAAAAACTTGTGGGTCAAGACAAGGACAGGGAGATTGCTTACCAATGACCATCAAGGGCAAAACAGACTTGACTTGGGGAAAATTAATCTAATTTATTGCCGTTTAAGAACAGTAGGATTGTGAGAAATAAGAACAATACTAAAAACACCTTCCTCCCACTTCCCCTTCTTCCCAGGCTGAACTTCACTCCTTCATTCTCAACTCCTCTACCCTCCCATTGCCATCCCCCACGTGGCATCAGTGGGATAGGGGCTGGAGTCAGTTCAGAGCACTTCATCTCTGCCGCTCCTTCCTCCTCGTGCTCTTCCCCTGCTCCAGTGTGGGGTCCCTCCCACAGCAGACAGTCCTCCAAAAACTTCTCCATCGTGAGTCCTTCACACAGGCAGCTGTTCTTCACCAGCTGCTCCAGCGTGAGTCCCTCCCATGGGGTGCAGCCCTTCAGGAACAGACTGCTCCAGCGTGGGTACCCCCGTGGGGTCACAAGCCCTGCCAGCAAACCCGGTCCAGCATGGGCTCCTCTCTCCACAGGACCACAGGTCCTGCCAGGAGCCTGCTCCAGCGTGGCCTTCCCGTGGAGTCACAACCTCCTTTGGGCATCCACCTTCTCCAGTGTGGGGTCCTCCATGGGCTGCAGGGGGGATATCTGCTCCATGGGCTGCAGGGGCACATCCTGCCTCACCATGGCCTGCATCGCCGGCTGCAGGGGAATCTCTGCTCCGGCGCCAGGAGCACCTGCTGCCTTTCCTTCTTCGCTGACCTTGGTGTACACAGGGCTGTTTCACATTTTCACACTCCTGTCTCCCAGCTGCTGTGCAGTGCTCTTTTCCCTTTCTTTAATATGTTATCACAGAGGTCCACCAGCATCACGGATGGGCTCAGCTTTGGGCAGCAGCAGGGATACTGGAGTCTGCTGGAACCAGCTGTCTCTGACATGGGGGCAGCTCCTGGTGTCTTCTTACAGAGGCCATCCTTGCAGCACCTCCGCTACCAAAACCTTGTCACATAAACCCAATACACTAACATCTGCCAGCCGCCTGTCTTGGATGTCTTATATGCATCCTGGTTCTGGCCTGTAACTTCTTCAGGAGGGTGAGAACAAAGGAAAATTCATTTCTTGAAACAAAGGAAAATGAGAAGAAGGAGAGGGGAACAAGGACGAGGCTTCCCTTGAGTGATGTTTTTCCTGAGGTTGAGTTATCACCATACGAAAGGCAAGAGTTTGTATTTACAGGAAATGAAATTACATTTAGACATTGATTTTTTTAGATGTACACCAAAGTTCTTTTTAAGTGTGTGTATTAATGCATTTATTAAGCTTTTTACGAACTAGACACTGTGAAACTCCTGCTAGAAAAATATAACCTATAATCACTTGCAATCCCATGAAGTCTATATCTATTATATAAATTTTGTACACTATTGTAAAATACTGATTTGTCAAACATCGCTTGGTTGGAAGCAGCTCTAATAGTTTGGTAAAATTTACATATATTTAGAGAAGAGACCCTCTGGGAGAAAAAAAAACCAAATCAAAATGTAGAAAAGCAGACACGATGGAAAAGTAAAATATTAGGCCATAAAAAAGGAATGGCAAATAAAAATCAGAAAAAGCTGAGAGGATGTTCCCATGCTCTATGGATCTCCTTGAGGCAACGATGCGAGAATTTTTATATTGTTTTCACGAGACAAACATTTTTAATGGCAAATTTACTGCCTTTAAATTACATATTCATCGTAACAGAGTACTGAGAACAATTAAGGGGTCTTGTGGCTATATCTGATTGTATTTCTTGTTGCAGTTTCGTGGAGAAATCTGAGATAAACACATCACAGATGGAGTCATGAGTACTATTAAAACATGCAGTAACAACAAGAGACAGCCTGTGGGGTGGGAAACAGCAAACTTCAGGTGTCTGTAATGTTAAGTAGCAATATCTGCAGCGCTCAGCGAAGTGCTCCCTATGGCAGACAGTGATCGAGAGGCAGTTACAAGCCGCAACTTACCCAGGTGATTTTAGCAAACCAGCTACATGCAGTGAAGCCCAGTGTTAGCCTTCAGTTTCAAAGAAACGGAGCAAAAAACAGTTACTCACGTGGGGTTTGGTTAAGCAACCATGCAGGCTGGCGAGCAGCTACATGAATAACTGCTCTAAAATTAGTGAGGATTCTTTGTGACTCACTCTTCACCATCTGAGAGCAAGCGGCCCTTATTTGGTTGTGCAGATTTTCAACGGTTCTGCTGCATTTTAATGGTGCCAATGTCAAAATCCACCCTGTTGGAAAACTCAGCATAGCTTGTGTTTTGTGAAATGGGGGCTGCAACCCTGCTCAAGGAAGGAAATTTTTGGTGAAAGAACATCTCAGTGGTATAACCAAGTTTACCAACAAGGTGATGTTATTACCTTTGTACTCAGTTACTGGAAATCAGACAGAGGAATAGAAAAGGACCCCTCCCACACCCAGAGGACCTGTCTGAGCAGCACGCTGTCACCTTCCAACCTTGAATCAGTGCTGTGAATCAGGAATCATTTGAATACAGACGATAACGTGATCATACCTGACAACTTCTAGGGAAAAAAAAATAGTGTAAAAGGTTTTTTTTACCCGTGTGTTCGTATATGGCTGATTTTAGTTCTCCACAATTCTCTTAGCTGAATCTCAGCTCTATCTAATACATGTGAGGTAAATCAAGCTTCTGCACTGGTCTCATGTTGACAGCGTTCAAATTCAATCTCACACCGTTCGTACTAGAGAATGAAACTCTGGTGGTAAGTCTCTAATTCCTCTGGAATTGCTTTACTGCATGTCAGTTTACAATGAAGTCCATCAGCTCTCTGGTGTTTTAAGGCTATGTATTTTTTTGATAGAAATAGGATTTTGCAAATCAGGCTAAATGCAAAATTTTGGTTAACATTATTTATACTCCCAGCACTTTTTCCAAAGACCTATACAAGTCCATGAGGCTCAGCACAGGTAAAGGCACAAGAAGGTAAAGTCCTGCTGTGTCTACCCTGGCTTTCAAACCCTCGCATCCGCCATGACCAAAGCCCAAACTCACCGTGCTGTCCCAGTGTGTACGGACATGTGCAGATCCTCAGGGTGAGTCAGGAAAAGCTTCAGACTTTGCCTGCTCCTTATTTAGGTCACATTTAGTGCGGACTGACCGAGCACAGCGTGCCTCCTCCCCATGCTGTCACAGCTACTTTGCCTGCCCTTGCAACACCATTACATGATCAGTCTGTTTGAGTTGGGACTCTGCTGCTTATCACAGAGATTTGCTGCAAGATTCCAGGCAGTCTGAGGTTACATTAGTCCTAGTACTAAGTTAAAGGTTTCCTACATGACGGGATACGGTTTTGTCAAGACAAGATGTACACAGGGCTTTACGACTCAGTCCTTCAAAGACAGTCTTGAGCCAGACTTACAAATGGATGCAGACAACCAGCTACAAAAAGGAAATTCACAAATGAAAGGTAGGTTATGCCACTGCTCCTGCCCAGCAAGGTCTGGACTCACACTGCAGTGAAACACAGCTGACCGACCTCCTGTCCTCTTCCCTTCCCCGTGTCCTGTACATGTGCTTCTAGAGGAAGGAAAGACTGTGTGCACCTAAAGGTTATATCCTATGACTTAAATTTAAAGTGAATAAAGCAAATTGTCATACGGAAAATCTTTAGAGAACCACATATGTCTGTTAGCCGGAAGAAAGAGAGACTCCTGATCGTTGACCAGACGAGCAGACAAATTAAAAAATGGAGGATGTCAGAACTAACACAGGTAGGTAACATTTGCAGGAATGCCATTTCCCTTGTGGTTTATTGCTCAAGATAATTATCACAAAGACATATCTCTATAGTTACATCTTTTTCCCACACGATGTCCCAATCAAACTCTTGTGAATACAAAGAAGTCATTAAATGCAAAGCAATTCTAGACACTGCAAAGAGATGGCAAATCCACAAGCTGAGAAATGTTAAGTTTGATTGCTTAATTATTAGTAACTTAGATGTGTTAGCTCCTGTCACACTATTTGTACTGAACCTGAACATCTAATCCCTTCCTCGGGCCTTTCCTTCCCTAAAGCAGTGGGACGTGAGGTAGATCTTGCTGGGAAATAGCTCAAAGCTTGATCCAGCCAAACAGGATGGAAGACCTGCATTTCGTCTCTCCAGGGACGGGCTGACGCAGCGCCTCGGTGCTCAGGCAGGGATGACTGGAGGTTTTTACCCTCACACAGCCTGCAAAAGGGATACGCAGCCCTGGATTCCAGGTGTGAAGGGCATTTGAAGAGAGCTCCCTCAGCAGTAAAATCTATGGAAACGGAGTGCAGAAGCCATGGAGATATGCCTCCTTTTACAGTCTGGGCCCCAGCCAAGAAAAATGGCCCATAACAACCATAAGGGGACTTAAAATCTGTGTTGCTCAGAGGCCATTTTGCATCCAAAAGGAATGTGCCACACAAAGCTGAGACAAGAAGGAGGATGAAGGTCCATTTTGTGGAAAAATACCAGCAAGATTCTGAAGCAGACCATGCTTCATTGGGCATACCCTCAAGAAATTGCAATGCAGAAAACCATTTTTCTCTGTGGAATTATTTGCCATGTTTGTATTTTATTTTTTGTTAGTCAAACTGAATAACCAGATAACAGAACAAAACAAATCAGCTGTCCCAGAGACCATAAGAATCCAGATCTCTTCAGTTTGGTAGGACCTTAAATACAATACTGCGTAATTCACAAGTGACCCAAGCAAAACATTTCCCAGGTATTTTTCATCACTCTTTTTTGCTTCAGATTCACTGGAGTGGGTTGACGACAGCCAGCAGCTAATCACCCACATGGCTGCTCACTCACTCCCCGTGCACAGTGGGATGGGTGAGAGATTAGGAAGTGCAAACCAGAGAAAACTCACGGGCTGAGATGTAGTTCAATAACTGAAAGAAAGGGGCGGCGGAGCAGGGGAGTGATGCAAAGGCTCACCACATCCCGCAAGCAGATCGGTGTCCAGCCAGTCTCCAGGCAATTACTCCACCTTCTCCTTCTGCTTGCCCAGTTTTATTGCTGAGCGTGACATTATACTGTATGGAATATTCCTCTGAAGAATTTGTGCCAGCTGTCCCAGCTGTGTCCCTTCCCAGTCTCTTTTCCACTCAGCCTCTTCCATTCACTGTGGGGGCAGAGCATGAAACAGAGAAAGCCTTGACACTGTGCAAACACCGTTCACCAATACACAAAACAATGGTGTGTTATCAGCACTGGTTTAGCCACAAATCCAAACACAGCACAATACAGGCTCCTATGAAGAAAGTTAACTCCATCCCAGCCAGACTCATAACATTCGCCAAGACATTTGAGCAGCTCTTGACTTGCATTACCTCCACTGTTGGCAGCATTCACGTTGGGCAGAATCCAGCTGAGCCTCCCGTCCAAGTCAAATGACCAAGAAACAGTAATCATCCACCACTGAATCATTCAGTTCTACTTCACTTTTGCACCCCATTCATGTCCAAAGGAGGCTCAGTTCTTAGTTTCTATATATGTACTTTTCTCTAGACCACAAAATCTCTGATGCCTATCACTGAGTCCCACATAGGACATACGTTTCACGAAGCATCCTTGTTCACAGCAGGGTTACACACCTCAGAAAACATCACAGTGTAATACTGTGAGTCTTCTTAATAGAATTTTACACCATGGAGTGCTTTTATTTTCACTGTGTGGCTACAGCAACTTCTATTATTAAATGTCTCTAAGAGTATTTCTTCTGATCTCCTTGAGCTTTCTCTACACAGGCCATACTCCAGCGTAGGCAAACGTTGTCTGCTGAATTTAAATGATACAACTATGGTGTTTAGGCAGCAAATTATTTTTCCTGACCCACAACAGTTTTTGTCATTCAAGATCGAGACAAAAAGATAAAGTCTGCAAAATTCACACACCTAAACCTAAGAATTACCATCCATTTCCTTTTGATATTGGTCCTATTAGAATTAGATCAATTCCTGCTGATTTTGAGCCCCTCAAAATGAAAATTCTTTTCATAGAAGGTTTCTTATTTCAATTCAAGCCCAATGTCCATTGAAATCCTCTCTTTTCATGAAAAAGGAGAGGAGCTGGCAAATTTCCAGCAGAAAATAAAATGGAACATGATGCCTGTCCTTTCTCAGCAAGCTCTTGCGTTTAAACTCTCCTTTTCAGCTTTGCCCATGGCCCAGTTAAAGACATATGTGAGTTACTCAATAATCTGTAAACTGGAATGGGGCTCTGGAGGCTTTCACATTCCTCTTGTGTATATGAGGAAATAATCTGTACCACACACTAGAGTCATGGAGTTCAACATGGTTTAAACACATCCTCGTGTCCTGCCACCCAGACCCTGGTCCACATCCTACTTTACTGCCACAGTCAGACATGAAGTCAGTTGTTCAGGAAGAAAAAAGATGAACCTGCTCCTAACAATGAAACAGCTTTTTTTCATCAAGGTTTAAAATTTGGACATCGACAGGTTTCCTGTAAGCTACCAAAATGTACAGAAATAATCAAGTGGTGGGTATCATCGGGGCTGTTTTCAATATCAGGTGGAAGCATCGTTCCTTTAGCAACTGTTGCAGACATTACTGTGCAATGTAGCCCTCTCCTGCATAATGCAGCAGAGTTTGGTATAGATCATTTCTCTCTGAAATCAAAGTCTTTCTCATCATGTCAGTCAAGAAGTACACCGGACTTAAGCCAGTAACCCACAAACTCTTCCATATATGCTCAGCAATACCCATATGAGCTGTCCTATTGTGAGAAACAGTAACACTCTTTCCCCGTTTACGTGCCTTTCCTTTCAGATTATAGGCAATACGGTCACAAAACTGCACAGCCTGAAAAAAATCACACGCCATCCTGTGGATTGGTGTTTCAGTCCTCAAAAACTATCATTTCCAGCGGGGTTTGGTGGAGCGCAGCTGAGACCGGTGTTGGTCTCAGGGGACCAGGGAGGAAGGTTTTGACTGCCCTGCTCAACTCTGGTTTTCTCTGCCAGTGCTTCATGGACCTCAGTCAGGTTGCACTGGTACAGCTGGAGGGAGAAGAGAGTTCGACATTTGTTAGGGTAAGCTCCTCTCTTTTTTTTTTCTGAGGGCTTTCACACATTTTTGTATATTATGTTTTATTTCTTCCTTTGGGAGGAAAGGGACAAAGGCTTCCCACAGCCTCCTATTATTAGAGGGCACATTTAAAGAGCTCTCTTCTGACCTCCATAAAAATGGCAGAAACCTCTTTAACTTCACTGAACTGTATTTCCTGCGGCACAGGGCACCTTGCAAGAGAACTTGAATTCGACAAATTGCCAAGACAGTGTTGTGCGTGCTCCCTAGGAAATGCCAGTAGTTTCAGTGAGATAGCGCTCCCATCCAGCTCATCTCTGCATCTGCATCAACCAATACAAGCAGCTGGCTGACCCAAAGGCTCTTGCAAAACACTTTTGTATATAAGGAACTTGGGGGAAGCACAGTAAGAACTGATTATACAGTAACTGTACCGATAAAATTACAGAAACTAAACTTCCCTATGACCTTGTGGTTTCACTACTGGAATAATATGAAAAGAGAGAGCCAAAGCTGGCTGCTAGCTGTGACATGACATCAACAGGGAAGTCAAAGGAAAGATTTGTTTAATATGCTTTCATTTACTTCTTTGAATAGTGATGACATTACATTCACACCATGAAAAACTGAGTCACGTGTAATTGCCGCTTGGAGCTATCAGGGTCTATATAAGCGTTTTAGCTGTGGTCTTGGAGACAGAAGATCAAACCCTTTCTGCTGTAGCGAAGCTCCTTGGCAAGCTGGGCACTATGAAATACCTCTTACTTTGTGCTGCCATCCTCCTTCCTGAGAGTCTTGCTTTTCCAGCACAACTTAACCAAGTGCCATGGAGCAACGTAGACTTTGAGAACATAAAGGTATGTTATCAGGGGGACAACAGAACTGCATTATGAATAACCTGATTTTCCATTCAGCTTCTACATTCCTTTCCTATCTGTTTATGTTATCTTCTTATTTTACATTACCACAACATTTTTGCAGAGGTGACATAAAACAATTTAAACTTGCTCACTAGCTTAGATATCCTAAGTCTTACTTACAAACGAGACCAAGATGCAACAGGTAAATAAAGGGGAGCATGTCATTTTTAGAACATCTCAAAAATATTATGTATATTATGTTGGAAGGCTACAGATTTGAATGCTCAGTAAATTGTGTTTACTTAAAAGGAGTGCTTGCTTACAGTGTTTCGCTGCTATTGCAATTCTTTTTATATATGCTAGTCTATACTACAGAGAGGACAGCATTTGGTAAACTGAAATGGGAGGAAAAAAAAACATTTAAAACTAGCCATGGCTGCAGGACAATGAAACAATTCAATCAAATGAAAAATGCAATTATCAAAAGATCACAGATATAAATATTAATATTTATTTTCCTTTTCTTCTTCCAGGCATATCTTGATAAATTCTTTCCGATTCTTTCAAAAACACAAAACCTAAGCTTAGAAGAGAGGATTAAAGAAATGCAGAGATTTTTCCACCTGACTGTAACTGGAAAATTAAATGCAGAAACAGAAGAAACAATAAAACAACCCAGATGTGGAGTCCCCGACATAGCAGATTACAAAACATTTGCTGGAAATCCAAGATGGAAAAAGACGCATCTGACTTACAAGTTAGTGATGTTTCAGGTTTTACAGGGAAAGGGATTCCTTTGTATTTAACTATGCGGGTTTCTTTCACACCCTAAATGACATTAATCTGTTTCCTTTTGCTTCCAGGATTGTCAATTATACACCTGATTTACCCCAAAAGAAAGTGGATGATGCAATTAGAAGGGCTTTTATGGTATGGAGTGATGTGACTCCTCTGCAGTTCCAAAAAGTACGCAGTGGACATGCAGACATCGTGATTGCATTTGCACGTCGTGGTGAGAATTCCTGTCATTTTTAAAACACAATGGCCATATTTGACTCAAAGCATGTATTTTTATAGCCACAGCTTTAAGAAAGAACAAAGAGTTTGTAATTATTTTGAAGTCTGCATAAATCTTATCTTCTCTTTATCATGTCACTGATTTTATATATTATGGTTCCTATGAAACCATTAGAAAATCTTTTCAGAGTTACAGCTGTGAAGTGGAGCTTCAGAAAGAGACATCTAAATTTAGATGTTCAAGGCCCTGTCTGCCTTGACAAATAGTGCAAACTAAGGGGAACACATCCGTAGAGGAAAACAGCTGGTTTGGAAGATCCAGACTCCACAGGCTGGATTTAGGCAGGTTCAGGCAGATTTATTTTGGTTTAGATCTAGTCTGGTTCCATGCACTGAACAGTCTTTGGCAGCTAGGGTGCATTAGATGTGGCCATAGAGAGTATCTTCTGGTTGATTTTATTCTGGGAGGAGTCCCATTGTTGCACACCAAGATTGCACTAAGGTGCAGGCAAAGCATGGCAAATGTGGATGACCAGGAGAGTCACTTCACAAGCTCGCTTGTGATCCAGACTGACACACATGTAAACATACCTTTTCCTTGTGTCTGGAACCTAAACTGACTCAACTTATCCAAACTAAGGTTTGCCTACTTTAAGGTTAGCTGACTCGTTCTCTAGATCCACTGATAATATTTACCAGCTCTCCACTGACTGTAAGTGAAGATTAGACACCTGGATTACAAGTAGATGACTGCATATAAACACTAAAATGTCCCAAGCTCATGCTTCACTGATGGGAAGCATATTATCTTGCCATGAAGAGTTGACTAATGTGCCAGTTAAAGTGAGAAAGGACACAGAATAGCATTTGAGTCCCCAAATAATCCTCAATCAATTGAAATCGTTAAAAATACTCAGGTGCTTATCATGTTGTCAAGCATTAAGTATTTATTCTGAAATAATCCCTGATTCCTGCCTCAGAAACACATTCTGAAAAAGGCTCAGAAGAAATGTTCAGCTCTTTCTGAAAGGTGCAGCAGTCTGAATTATCAAATATAAGATTTGAACTTAAGCCATTAATTTGAAGAGTGTTTCCTAAGACTTGCTCCTCGATTTTACAACCTTGCTGGTATCATAGGATTTTTTTTAAGGATTGCTAATGAACAAAACAAGCACAAACAAGTGACATGCTTCAATTTGCTGAATTTAAACATTACAGCTGATGACATCTGATGACATTTACTTCTTTTCAAATTCAGAGCATGGTGATGGATATCCTTTTGACGGAAGAGGTAACACACTAGCTCATGCATTTGCACCTGGAGAAGGGCTTGGTGGAGATGCTCATTTTGATGATGATGAAAGGTGGTCAGAGTCCAATCGAGGTAAAACCCACATGTGTGTATGAAGGGGAAAGGCAAATGTTGTACATGTTAGAAAAACACAGCCATAGGAATTGCTTTCCGTAACTCTTCAGGCTTTGGTACCATTTCAGTACCAACATTTGTGTTCTTTTCAACTACCTTTCTAAGTTCTTGTGCTTCATTATCGTTAGCAGCTACATAACGCCTGTTCTGACCATATTTTAAAGCACTTTTCACAGGCTAAACAAGGTCTATGAGCCTCTGTTTTCTACATAAATTACGTAAAGGTAAAACAACTTGCTTGTAGGGATAAGGTTGACTAAAAGCAAAGCTGCAAAGATACTCAGAGTCTCTAGATGTGTATGCAAGGGATCAGTAATGTTTTCATTAAAATATTACAGTTATATAAGAAAGTTCAGTAATAACTGATCAAAACTCCATGGTTTCAATCCAAGGCAATGAAAGATCTAAATTCTTCTTCTACTTTGATTCTTTGTATGCGAAAAAGAAACGTCATGCCTTTAAACACTTTTCTATGCTTCTTTGCCGCAGAAGTTAATTTGTTCCTTGTTGCTGCTCATGAATTTGGCCATTCTTTGGGACTTGCTCATTCAAATGTCCGTGAAGCTCTGATGTACCCTATCTACTCATATGTGAACCCAGCAACCTTCAGACTTTCAGAGGATGATAGGCGAGGAATTCAGAAGTTATACGGTAAATTCATCACGAGATTTTATTTTCAAGATAAAACCTATTGGGGTACAGGTTTCACTCCTCCCTGATTGCAAGGGCCTCATGATATTAGCAAAGAGAAAGAAGGGGAACAAACTTCAGAAAAACACATTCCTGTATACTCCACTCCATCCACTATGTTCCTTCTGCAGCATGTCCCCACTGCAACCAGGATGTGACAGAGCAGCAGTGTGGCAGCCTGGCACATTGTCTTTCTGCACACCTACATATTGCCAAACACATCCTGTGGACCTTGCTCTGCAAATGAGCTGTTTCAATGAGTGGGGCTACTGGCAGGGAAACAAGAGATCCTGTGCCACTTCCTTACCAAGTCAATGGGACAGTTCAGTGAAGGCAGAAACTACCCAGCAACAGGAATGGAGCATAACCAGAATTGACCCCATGGGGTAAACTTTGCCAGGTTTGCTTTTCTTTAGGTACCACCTTCCTCAGAGCACGCTAGAAGAACACTAGGAATAAAACACAGTTGTCTCCATTGTCCATTTCCAGTACAGTCTCTATGTTTTGTGCTTCTTTCCCACAGGGAAAAAATCATCAAACTCCTGATGGAAGTGCTTCAAAATGACCAAAGAATTCACATCTGGTTGTTTTAGTGCTCCAAAACAATTTCAATCCTCTAGCTAATTAAAATGGTAAACTCCTGGACTGCACTTTCTCTCTCTGAATTTTTATATTGATTTATTTGCACTTTATACGATTTCAATTAACAATTAAAAAAACCCCAAACTTTTACATTCTGTTGTCTAATGTTTTTTTTGTTCTTGTTCTGGCATTTCGTCGGGGGATTAAATAACTTGTGCATGTGCAATAGATAGACAGACAAATATCTTTCTGAACAGAGGCATAGGTACCTAAGGAGCTTATGGGCATTTACCGCTGGAGTTACAAACCCTGTTCCTGGTTTGCTTTCAGTTCCCATGTATGTCCTGGCCCTTCGCAGTACCTACTACTGCCTCCTCAGAACTACAGTATGCCTCCCATACGGCTCACTCATAGAGCAGAAGGTCTCCACAGCACGGACTGGGATGCTCTTCCCATGGGAACAGCTTTTCAACTTTATGTCCTCCGCAGCTTGCCGGAGGAGCAGGTTTAAGTAGTGGACTAAAATTCCCATTGTCCACTGTGATATTCAAGCACCTCTCAGGCATTTTGAAATTTAAAAAAAAAAACCCATCAGGAAGTCTTCTTCTCGCCTTTGGAAGACTAATCCCACATTGCCAGAAAACAAAAACAAGCACAGACTGGAAAAACTAGCATGACCTCCTCGTTGCTGGAGCTCGTCAGTTATCCTGGGAGCCTGAGCTGCTCTCTGCTGCGGAGTGGGATGCCTGTCTTCCTGCTGTAACTGAAGAGCTGAAATGACATGGGAAAATGCATTCATGACTCTCAAAACCAGGAGAAAAAGGCCATGCCTTCCTGGATCCCTGAGTAAAGTATCGCCTGAGAAACTTCAGAGCCTCCACTGGGCTCAGTTCTTGGAGAGGTTGGGAAGACGTGATGAGAATAGCTTGCTTTGCACACAGGCACTGGTCTACAAGCACTAGAGCCTTTTTGCATTTTTAGCAGGATAAACTCTTATGAGATCAATGATTTCTCCATTTGGAGCTTTTATGATCCCTGACGGGGAGAGAAGGCTGCTTCTACCTCAACACCTTTGCCACGATGTGCCAAATACATACAAATCTCTCAAAAGCTTGACAGCATTTCCCAGCCTTTATCCAAAAGCCTTTTTCTGTTCAAGAGTTGCTGCCTGGTGATGCTAGGACTCTGAGTCCACATACAACTGGGAAAATTTTTGCCCAGCCTCAGGTTTGGTGCAGGACATCCAAGAGAAGGAAGTCTGCTACTGGGTAACGTGGGACACAAGAAAGCGGTGGCATCTTTTGCAACTCAAGGGCTGGGTGGAAAGGAGGAGAGGCAATTTTAATACTCAGAAGACTCATGTCCTGCTCTCTCAGTCACTAGACATATACATTTACTAGCATAGCATCTAAACACTAATACACTTCCCAAGGTAGGCCTAATTCCAGTCAAGTTTCTGGGTACCAATTGATCTCTGGGGTTTGCTCCTCCTGGCTCCCTGGAGCTGAAAGGGATGTGAAGCAGGGCTTTCCTTCTTACCTCTTCTAATCACTCCTTTCCTAGCTGACACTTTACCTTTAAGGTATTGCAGCAGAAAAAAGATCTTCACCATCCATGGAATCCCCACTGCTCTGTAGGGAGCCTTGGGAGCTCCTCCAGCAATGGCAATACAGCAAGCTTACAGCTGCCTCCTCCACAAGGAGAGGGAAAAACAAACTGAAGAGGGGAGGAGAGAGAATTAGAGCTCCAGACCTGTCAGATGGATAGCAGTTTATTCCATAAAGAATTCCTGTTCATGCAGTCCATCTAACTGAATATCTGCTGCAAGAAGCAGCACCAGATGGTGGGACGGCCAAAATAAGTCACTGACTGAGACATCCAGAGTGCCAAGGACATGTACGGACAGAGTACGAGGCATGGTTCCTTCAAGTGTTTCCCCCTCAGAAAGGTTTTTCACCCCTAGTAAAACAGAATTTTGAAAACACTCCTATTTCTTCCACATGAAGCTCAAAGATGAAGTAGCTAGTGCTAAGTGGATATTATTCTGAGGGCACAGGTGTCTTGAGGTACAAGAAAAACAGGAAGTCCCACAAAAGAGAGTCAGATCCCAGACTGCATTAAAGACTACGAAGAATGGGACTAGGGAGCTCCTCAGCCTGTGCTGATGCTCGACCAACTTGGGTCGACCTGGGGGGTCCTAGAAAGATGCAATGTTGACAGAAAGCACCCTGTTCTCTTGGTCAAAGTCCCAACAGGGAACATAGCAGAAAACAGAGACACATCATGCTCTTCATTGAGCTCAAGTCACCCGCTAGTACTTCTTAGAGGGATGTGGAGGTGTGCTTCCCTCGCCCCCTCACCTCTGCTTAAGCAACAGCTACAAGTGGGAGTCGTGATGGCTGCATCTGGCTTAAGTCAGAACCTTGGGAGACAGATAACAGCACAATAGCTGAGAGCTCTAAATCCTGCACAACAGCTGGAGGCTAGTTGAGCATGTGCTAACCAAAATATGACTAGCATGCAAATATGTCTATAAGTCAATTATCTTACTCCACAAATAGTGGACAGCCCATGGCCTATTGGGCTCTCCTTCACGGCAGCAGGCTGCACGACAGGATCTCCCGTTGAGTAGGGATGCCTCTCAAGGTTACTCCTGAGAGAATCCTTATACCATCAGTTACTCAGTAAGGGAATTGGGAATAAGCAGTGAAACTTTGAAATTTTAGCTAAGTGATATAAAGGATTGATTGTGCACATATATAATCCTTTAGACATAAACCATTGACCAAGTCTGGGACTACAATTGGATCTAGCCACAACTAGGCTCCTCACTGAGAAGTTTGGAAAGCAAGGGGGTCCACTCTGAACCTATGACTCAATGGTAGGGTCTCCCTGACAGTTTGTCTGACCCTGTCCCCTATGCAGTAAATAATCCAGCGTACCTTGCCATCGAATCTTGTGAAATCACTGTTGCATTTACTGTCAAACTTTGTTAAATCACTGTTTTATATCAATAAACGTATTGCTACTTTTCTCTTACTAGTGAAGTGCATCAATCCTTCCACAACAAGAA
>VZSC01017445.1:0-16628 GCA_013398225.1 Steatornis caripensis | reverse complement strand
CAGTTTGTCTGACCCTGTCCCCTATGCAGTAAATAATCCAGCGTACCTTGCCATCGAATCTTGTGAAATCACTGTCGTATTTACTGTCACACTTTGTTAAATCACTGTTTTATATCAATAAACGTATTGCTACTTTTCTCTTACTAGTGAAGTGCATCAATCCTTCCACAACAAGAAGTTCTTAGACATACTACACAGACAGAGAGTTGTTAGACATAGAACACAGACATCATCAGAGGAAAGACTGTGCAGAAAGAAACGCTCCTAAGGACACATGGGACAATCCATGCATCATGCTGGAGGAGGCACTGTATTGACTAATGAAGACATGAGAGCAAATACTTGACTGAAAGAAGCAGATCTGTTTTCTAGTGTACCATTTCCGTATGAACTGAGATGAATGGGTCAAAACTCCAGAGGTGTATTCCTAGGAAGACTGTCCTGACAACGGGACACATTTGGGAGACAGCTTCCCGTAGGCGCACGAGCTGGATGGCCTGCAGCAGGGCCAGCAGAAGATGGGAGTGAGGCACCCTTGTGCCTTGAAGGAGGCAACTCCCAGAGGCAGCAGCGCTCAGCTAGCATCTCCGCAGCATGTAGAACACAGCAGTAGCCAGGATTTTTGTCATCAGAGAGGGCAACGGTACCGCTGATGACCTGGCGGCACCATCTTACCTCTTGCCGAGCTCCTGTTGTGCTTCCATTCAAATACACGACCTCTCCTTTGGGGACAACAGCTGCCACCAGCACGCCTCACCCTGCTCACTAGCTCGGAACGATGCAGTATCTGCCTCCATCTGGTGGTACAGTTCGGCAAACTGCACTGCCTTTACACCCTGTGGTAAAGTGCATGTTACCTGCCCACAGCGGTTACTATACGTCCCACCATCAGGGGAAATTCGGGACAAGAGCAAGTTTAGCATGGGTGCTGCTGCCTCTTCCTTCTTTGCTTCATTCTGCTGCATTCTGTGTAAGTTTCTACATGCTCTCTGTAGCACATATCTGAGGACATCTAAGTGCATTATGTTGCTTAAATTGCATCTGCTCCATCCTCTTCCATACTGAAGAAGAAATGGGTAATCACATAGTATTCTGTTTTGGTGGGGCTTTGAGTTTTTGTTTGCTTGTACTACTGTTCTTTTAAATAAAAATATATTTAAATGCAGCTTTGCTGTTCCAGATAGCATGAGCAGAAAATTAATTCTGTCTTGGGAAAGAAAAGTGTTAACATTTATCATGGGTCCTTTGACCATCCACATATAAAGGATAAGCTTTATTCTTCTTTTTAAAAAGTCATGGTTCCTACCCTAGAGAAGTTATTATTGGGACTTACTTACCCAATTATTCAGGTATCCTGACCCTTCTCCATCAAACACATAGTGACATTCTGAGGGCAAAGTCAATATACATGTGGTAGAATTGTACACAGGACCTGTAGGAATATACTAGTTTTAATTTATGCTACGTTATTGATTCTACTTCATCTGCTGACTAATAAAAGTTTAAGACAAAATGCATATGTTTGGAGAATTTTAATTGTACCAGTCATTGATTTTTCTTTTTTCTTAGAAGTGCTTTTAAATTATTTAAAATATAATTGCCTTACATAAATTTATCTGTAGATATAGATATATGTACAGGTTAGACTTGATTAGTATAAATTGAAATATTATCACAGGTTCTGAATACTCTTCCTTTTATTCTTCTAAATAAAAGTGCAGTGCTATGTTCTAGCTCTTTTTCATTATCCAGATTTTAAATGTTTATCATTTTATAAGGTTTTTTAAACAGTTGGTATAACGAAAGTCATCTCAAAACAAGTGATGAAGCTTGTAGTTTCCTGAGTCATCAGAAATACTGCAGGAAGAGTTCTTGTCTCTTCTTATCCGCCTTTGCCAAATACATCAGAAACAGATGTGTTTTACGCAAAGCACTAGCAATTTCCAGTTTTCCTACATACTTCACCATTTGGAGGTGAGCAGGGGGGACTTGTCAATGTTCCTTTTCTAGTTTTAAGTCAGTGCTTTTTCCTTTCATTTTAATCTCTTTAGCTAACATCTATCCTTCTTTTTAGATATTTTTAGATATTTAATTACCGGTCTGCATCATCTCCTTTTCTCCTTGGTCATTGTAGCAGTGTTTGGCCTATGCTGGGGTCACGCACATTCAAACACAACCTCAGTCCTTTCATTCAGTCTATGACATCTCCTACCCAATGAAGGAGAATCATCTTTAATTGAGAGCTTCTCTGTGAAATGTGTAACACGATGTCCTCGGTATTAGTTTTCTCCAGAAACCTGGAAATTGAAACATTGTATTATCCAAAGAAAGCCAGGAAGAAGGTTATACTGGGCATAGAGACACTTTCACTTATCTTTTAATTAATTCATTTCCCCAGCAAATTGCCTACCAAAAAGAGAAACAATAGAAAAAAATATGTATAAAGACAGTGCATCAGGAAAGAAGTAAGTCGGTCATTTTGACATCGCACGGATGGACGCAGAGTACTAGATAAAACATCTCAAGGTAAGAAATACACCTTTGGTTCGAGTTCTCAGCTACAGAAAAATGGCCCTCTGACACATGAAGTTACAGTAAGTCCAGGTCTAAAGTTCATATAGCAGCCTGCAATTCATTTTCCATATGTCCATGTCTGAAATCAAAGAAATGAAAAGCAGAGGTCATGCCATGAACAGTACATGCTCCCAGAGCTTTGTTTTCTTTTGCAGTGAGGTATATCTGCACCCAGTGTTAACAGTGACATTCAGTGGAGCTTGCCAGATTTCACCACGTGAGAATCTAGTCCTTGAGCTGTAATGCTGGTAACTCCCTTAACTTCTAAAAGGGCCATCATTATTGAGGAAATTCCTTTTATTTTATAATCTTAGTACTTAAAGTTTACATTGTTCAAATACCATCTGAACAAATTCATGGAGGAAAAAATCCATTAAATTATCAAGTACAAAGCCTCATGGACTTCCTGATCTACAAATTACTACATTTTTCTAAGGAATTGCTCCTGTGTGTTTGTCCTATTATTATATTCTTGTTGAAGTGGTCCTTATGGGAAACCGTAATGAGAAAAGCACCAGGCTGCTTAGGGATATAGGAAAATATGGAAGCCCATGCACATCAGAAAAACAGAAAACACTAGAGGTCTTTAGCGTGGCCACATTGAGGGTTCTGACAAAGCTGATATACCGAGTGTAGTGAGATACTCATTATTTCTTGTACCTCAAAAAGTAAAGTTCTCCCAATTAAATGTTACGGGAGATTTCAAGGAAGGATGCACCTTTCTTGCACAGCAAATAACTCAGTTGGAATTCACTCACATAGGATATTCACTGACAGTGGAGACCCAAATTCACAAATGGATTCTGGAAGGTTTAGACATATTTATGTAGCCTAACAGCTATTAAACATGAGGGCGTGGTGGCAAATGGTGGCTCACTATCTTGCTGAATGCCAAAGGAAGGATCATTCTAAATTTACCCAGTTTTGCTAACATTGAAAAACTTCCTATAGGCAAAAGGAAATACCTTGTCTGCAATGCCAGGAATTGTTAACTTACCAGTTTAATCAAAGAATTACTATTATTCCAGATTCAATTATTGTAGGGGAAAAAAAATGAGGGGGAAAGGAAAAGAAAGAAAAGAATACTAATACAGAAAAAGTCTAAATAATGATATAGCCAAAATGACTGGCATACTTACTACTATTTACCTCTTTCTCCACTTTTGTGCTCAACCTTCCCCAGCCCCTCCACATCCTACAGTTCTCAGCACCAGTCTAAGGGAAGGATTACGGTGAGTAGCCAGTGTCCCAAGTCATTCCCAGGAGTTCAAGTTGTTGTTGTTGATGATTTCTCTCCCTTCACTCTAGAGCTCATCCTTTGTTGCGCTAAACAAAACAAACTATATTTGTAATAAATAGTCCAGTTTTGTACTCAATCCACCACGTCCTCCCCCATTCATCACATACAACTTGTAGACCCCAGAAATTGATATATTCCAGCAGTCATTTATAATGTCAAATAAAAGGGTGAAAAAACCAGACAATCCTCATCAACCCTTCCTGCTCCTTTCTCAGAGATCCTTATATATTTACATAAGGACTGCATGAAGTGTTTCAGTTACTGTCTCACACTGGAAGATCATATGCAACTAAATATCTACCAAGACTTTTAAGTCCTCATCGTCTAGGGACACCATCCTGCCCTAAAGGCCACATCAGGGTGAAAGGGATCTGTGGAATTACAATAAGCTTTCTCTAGGTGGAGCTTTGCACTCACAGCAGAGATATCTAGGAGCAAAGTGAGGTGGTGCCAAAAAACCAGGGCATTCAACACCAATTTACCCAGTTGAGGCACGAATTACAGAATACAGTACATTTCTAAAAGCATTTGCCCATTTCATTAACTGCTGTTTGTGCAAAAAGTCTGAACATAAATTGGAGTCTCTACTGTTAAATATCTTTTATTTTCAATTACAGGACAATGTCATGGTGGTACTCCTGATTACATACTACTCACAAATAATCACTCAGAGTTCAACTATTACTCTGAAATCAATGGTTACCTGATAGAAAAACAATTTATTCTTTACAAAAATGAGCTTTGCAAAAGATGAAACACAATGTTCTTGTCATTTGTGATTGTATGTGGGATCAGGAAGAGTCTGAATGAGGACCATCTCATCTTCCCTTGTGCCCTGGTTTCATCAGGACAACCAGCCTGTTTCATCAGGATTAATCAGCCGAACGACACAAAAAGCTTGAAATCACTAGATGTAAGCTTTAAAACAAAAATAATAAATTAGAATAAATAAAGGGTGCATTTAAAGAATGCAACCAAGGATGCACTCTTTCTCTGTTTGGTACTTTCAGGAGTAGTTCATTTAATTCCAGCAGAAATCAGAAAACTATGACCTAAAAACATCAATTTCTCTCCATTGGCTAGGAAGACAATGCACTCGAGCTCAGATGTAGGTATATCCACTGCTTACGGGTGTCTAGAAAGAGTTGAAATGAATTCCACCCATTCAGTCTCAGAACTGTAAGTGGATTCTTGGACTGAACACACTGCACAGTCATCTTCAGGTCATCACTAAAATCTCTTTTAAAACTCTGCTACCTAAAAAAGAATGGGTTTAGGTTGTTCCTAAGTGTTTCTCACAATGACTTGTTTTGCTGAGGCCCTGCTGTCCTCTTTGTCCACTTGGCTGACCTTATACTCTTAGAGTTACTCCAAGTGTAGTCTCACATTCTTTACAAAATCTGCAATATTTGGCATTTACAGAGTAAACTGGAAATAATTCACAACTGGGCCAAGCTGGAATGTATCAGTGCGTGGTAACATAAGGACGTGGTAAAATGGTAACATTTCCATCTTTCCCTTTTGAAGCAATAGGAGCAACTCTGCAGTTTCCCCAGAATCTTTTCCATAGAACTACTAATGGTCAAAAAATGGAGATGGAAACTGTTGGGGATGAGAAGTGACAGGCTAGAGAGGAAGATCGGGAATCTTCATACTGTCAGTATGGGAAGAATAACCTAGATTTATGATCAAGAACTCCAATAAAATAGAAGCTGGAATAACACAAAATAGTCATTCGCCAAGATGAGAAGCACCATGGCCGAGGAGACGCACACTGCCACCAGGGACTGACCTATAGGGTAATGTGAGCCACGAAGGAGCAACAAGGAACATCACTCCAGGAAATCTACCACATCCTGAAGCTAATGAGTGCCAGTAATACATGATCTCTTTCATCGTATTCGACAAGAAAGCTTAGAAATCATGGTCCTGCTAAGTGTCAGATGGGAGATCCTGCAGCTGGACAGAGAAAAGAAAATAAGCTGCTGCTGAAAACATACATTTAAAGTTTTCTCATTATAATCACAGCCTTTATGACTAGCAGAGCCTTTCTCATGATGCTTACAACAGCAACTCATAGCAATTAAGGATGAAAATTATTGCAAAATACATCAATAAACTGCCTAGTGTTACTTTAATGCTCCCAACGCTGTCCAATATTTTAATTCTTGGAGAAAAAGGAACATTGCTTAAAAAAATTAACAGTAGAAAAGTACATAAGAATGGTGCTTTTGTTGTTAATTGGGCTTAACGGATACATTTTTACCTCAAGCCTCCTTTAGTATTTTCTAGTCATTCTGACTATGAATGGAAAGAGCGGTAGA
Organism: Steatornis caripensis; assembly: GCA_013398225.1. NCBI lineage: Eukaryota > Metazoa > Chordata > Aves > Caprimulgiformes > Steatornithidae > Steatornis > Steatornis caripensis. The sequence goes on along the minus strand of VZSC01017445.1, from coordinate 10,430 downwards.
GGAGGTGGGAAAGAATCGTAATGTAGTGAAGAAATGGTGCTACTTTTTCTCTCTAGTAATATTATTTTATTCATTCCTACCTTCAGTGCCAGAAATAGGAATGAGGATTGATTGTTTACATAAAAAGATTTAAGCTTTTACCTCCTGGGAATGAAAAGTTAGGCAATAATTTGAGCAGAAATCAAAATGCTGGGCCAGCACTAACATCAGCACAAGACTCTTGTAAATGTGCCTTACCTTTACAAATAAAACTCAACCACTTAGAGTTTTCCTTGAGATAATTTTCCAAACCATTAGATGATTATCCAGTCCTGATGTAAAAAGATCCAATTTTTATTTAGCAGTGAGTAGAATATCTTATGATAGTAAGGAAAATATCCGTTTTTATTAGAAGCCAGAATGATCAAGGAAGAAGCCACTTCTCTTACTTGTGTTTGCTGTGGCTACATGGCAGAATGCTGGTATCAATCACTATCAGGCTAGTTCAAACAGCTCAGATTTCACACACACACACTGCAAATCACATTCAAGATGGTGGATAAATATTGGTCAATACTTTCCACTGAGGTGTTTGCTCCCACAGCAATGTACACAGCATAGAAACACTTTGGATGTGCAACACTTTGCACATACTCTGTGTATGTAAGCCAAGGAATCTGATCACCTATTTAGAAGCCTCTGCCGGTTGTGCAGATCCTTGCTTCTTGCTAGGTCAGTTCAATCATTTTTCCACGTTCTCTTGTAAAACCTTTAAGCAATAGAAAAGCCCACACAAATTCCACCCCCCATTACATTGCCCAGCTTCACATTTGGCTTAATGTTGGGTTTTGACAAAAACACTCTACAGTGCTTAGGGAACGAGACTATCTATTACTCAAAGCACTAATCCTAACCTTCAGATGCTGTCTTCCTGAGATTTTTATTGCCCTGTTATCTCTTCGTTTTAATTTGTGTTGTAAATCTGTCAGTTGTTAACTGTGTTTTCATCATGTTTTTACAGTATCTCAAATGATTGGCCCTCAGTTCTGTTTGTTTGGCCTCTTTGTTATTATAAAAGAGGTAGCAGTGTAAAACAATATTCTCCCCTCTCTCTCAAATGAATTACATGCTAGAATTTGCGAACACTTACATAAGTGGTAATCAGACTTCTGCCTGTATCTCAGTTATAAATGCTACAGACCTTAGATGTCTTAATCAAAGTTCTCATGGGTAACAATCCCTGGCAATCCAGATGACAGTCAAGAAGCTGTCCTAGGTAGTACCTTGGCACTAGTTTATTTAACAGCCTAAGAAATTGCCTAGCAAGAAGTTCAGTGTGAATATCCTGCAAGTGTCAGATCAGACCAAACACACTGTTTCAGAGAGGATCCTGTGTCTAGAGTATTTTTGGCAATCTGACATTCCTCCAGGCATCTCTAGCTTCTGCACTTCACTTGTAAAAATGCTGTCACTATTTTTCTTTAAATAAAATATATCACGGTACAGTCTACTTATTGATTCTGAGAATACCACAGTTGTTTCACACCTTCAATCCCATTAGTCATAATGTGCTCTCTTGAGATCAAAGTTTTCTTTTACCAAGTAAACTATGCATAAAAGTAAATAGCAGTTTTATAAGTCAAACCTTAAGTGCCTAAATGCATTTTTATTTCAAGCAGTAATTTAAAGAGTTGAAGCAGAAACATCATTTTTGCAGCCATTATAATTCAATCACTGAAACGTGTAAACCTTTTATTATAGTCCATTTTCAAAATGCCTATGTTTAATGTAAGAAAGGTATTTCTACTTCTGGTAATTTGTGCTATCAGAGAGGTACAAAGAGTGAATGTAAGGTTATTCCCCATAGCTGCTTTAATTCTAGGCTATGTCTATAAAACACAGAAACAATACCATTTTTTTAATTACTTCAGATTTAAATTCAGGTATCATACGATACAAATCAGAGATGCCTAAATCTTTCCCAACTTTAGGGTGCGTTCACAAGCTGACATGCACTCACGTACAGTCACTGATGCTTCAAGGTGAATATTCTTAAGCATGGACTTATCCCTGGGCCACCATCCCTTCAGAGGTCCATCTGCTGAGGCACAGGCATAACCACAGCTACCAACACTTCGAGGTGTGCCTGCTCTGGCATGGACTTACCCATGGCCACAGACACTTCGGGGTGTCCTGCTCCCACGTGAATGCATCCACAGGTCACAATCTGTGAGAGACTGAGAAGCTATAAAAAGGATTAATGTCTCAAACACTTGGCAGAAGAGGAAAAGAATGTTACCGTGCCAATGGGATAAGGTGCAGTTAGAAAAGGAGATCTTGTGGAGGCAGGACAGCACTTTTCTGGGGCCGATTCCCTTACCTCGTGTAACTACCTTTACAAATAATGTTTGAGACAGCAGCGCATTTGCCCTTTTGGCAAAGGGAGGAGTGAGGATTGAAGTCACTAGTAAACACACACACACCCCTCCAAACTCCTTTCGAGAAGGTTCAGGAACAACAAACTGCGCATGCAAAATAATGAGCATACAAAGCGGGACTGAAGCTTCGGGCTAGCTTATAAATAACGCAGCTCAGGGGAGGCATGTGTGCACCTACCATATGAAAACATCAGGCCAGAGACATCACTCGAACCCAGGGTGGTGATCCGGATCTCTCCTCTACCTCTGTCTTTCTGTCCCTATCTTTCCGTCTTACTCTCTCTCTCTTTTCTCTTGGTACAGGCCATTCAGTTTGTTTTGATGTAAGTAGTTTCTGCCATAGAAGATAAGGTTTTGACAGCTTCTGCCATTGATAGCAAGGTTGTAATTGTTTCTGCGATTAATAAAACTTTTTTAATCTACCATTGGTGGCACGTCACCTTAATCTAGCCCAAGAATATTTTGAACAATTGGGTCCCTCAGAGTGAGTTGCCCAGTGCAGCCCTGTTGGACCGGACACAGTCCCTTCGACTCGAGTTCACGCTGGGCTTCCAGCCTGCCCAGTAAAGCAGCACAGAAACAGCAGCGATGCCCTGGCCACCTGCCAGCCCAGGTGCATGGCCATTGCTGTTATCAAAATGCTCCCAGGCACAGCAGAGTAAGAAGATAAGCAGTACCGCAGCACAGCAAGCAGTGAAAGCAAAAAGCAACCACCAGCGAGCGCTAGACTCTAATACACAGTAAGGCCCCATGGCATGCACAGAAGGAGCCTGTCAATTAATAGATAAACAGCAATAACAGCTATGAATTCCATCTAGCACATTGCAATCCAATCTGTCATTATCTTGAACCCTTTGATCCCCACACTGGGTGACAAAAAGGACGGTCGTGGTTTAACCCCAGAGGACTCGCAGGAATTTGTGTCAGCAAATGACTTAAATGAAAAAAATCAAATTCAGAGAAGATGGATGTACAGATAACCACAGTGAGAAGTCCAGACATTTGGAAAAGTTTTCTCAAAGTACCAAGAGTTACTGACAGAAAAAAGTTTCTGTGATTTTTTTTTGCCTTCTTCAGTCCCACAGCACATTTTTGTGATTTCAGGATCAAAGTCCAATACCACTATTTTACCCTCACAGATTTATGAGAATGTGCTTTGCAGCTACGTTGAGACATTGTTAGAGCATTGGCCCACGTGTGCCAATATCACGGTGCTCACCATGAGCAGTGTATCAAAGCCACACGTGACTTTGCAGCAAAAAATTGTCAATTCCCCAAAAGGTGACCCTATTTGTCAAACAAAATGACTACCTGATTAAACTAACTGCATTATAAACATTTGATCTTACTATTAAGGTAGATTTTAGCAGAAACAGAAGCAGAATTCTCTGGAATCTAAAACATTTACAACATCAAGACTTACCTTCCAGAATATTGCAGCACTGACCTAGTTCGCATGCATTTTCACTGCAACAACAGACATATCATTAGCCTTTGCTTGAAAGATATCAATCATAATTACAATCTGAAAACAGTATCCACTAAAGAGGGTGAAAGCATTTTAAGACCATTAATACTGAAAGCATGGAACTATACAATAGACATCACTCACAGATTTTTAAGCTGCTAAGTCATAAACAGTATTTCTTGGTTTTAGAAAGAGTTGGGTTTGGGTTTTTTACATCAGTGACTGATTCAGTTGCCTTGACCATTTTTCATCAACAGAGATAAGAATAAACAAGAACACACATACAACATTCTAGAAAACCCATAATATTTCAGGAGACTCAATAACATTAAAAACAAATAAAATTAATAAAACTTGTCAACTGTGACTAACTGAAGTAGACCTCTGAACACTGTCGTCTTTACAATGCACTGTCATGAAGTGCTAGGCTCTAAATTAATACACTCTGAAGCAAAGAATTCTTTGTAACTGACCTAGAAAGCTTGGCTATTTAAAGATAGAAGCAACTATAGATTTTACTAATCTGCAAACATTTTTGAAGAAAGAAAAAGGACTGCAAAGCAACCTTATTAGACAAGGCTGCGAATAATTTGTTACATGTACCAGAAAATTGATACGAGGATCTGCTGTTCTTTTCAAATAGAACACTTCCTAAAAAGATGAGAAGAGAAATTTTAGGCACTGATATGTTTCTAAATGTATTACATAGAAAACCACATGTAATCTCCAACAAATAACCTCTTAGGGGTCCCTCCATCTTTCTCTATATACCACGTAAAATCTGTAAACAAACTCTGAAAGTTACAGCAGAAGATAATATACAACACCTTTGAAATGAATGGTATGATTGCCCTATGTCTTTAAAATAAATAATTTCCGTTATTCTTATTACCTCAATTGATGGGAGTTTTTATCTAAATTTATTTCTGCAGACATTTTATTCAAATCAGATAAGCCAACTGCGATGCTATAAAAGTAAACATTTGAATTTCACACCTTTCCCTGCAAACCTGAACAATTTTTATATGTGCCTCAGTTCTATGCCACTTCAAAACAATGAGTTGAGTTGGCTCACAAATACTTTTGGGATAATTTTATATGCTAGTTTACTGGCTTTCTTAAAAGGTCTTTGCACAGCATGCTTCTTTTCACATCTGATACAAAGTTCATTTAAATCAGTCGGAGATTTTGGGTCTGGATAGTTTTTCCAGTGTCTCTTTCTTTTCTAGGCTCTTTTATGCAATCTTTCCCAGGGCCATATATGTACACAGGTTATGGACGTGTCTCCAAGGCTTGTTTGTCACACACTGATGAGCGTTATGTGACAGAACAGCAAATAAAGGTAAGCTTCTGGGCTGCCAGTAAGTCTCACTTTAGGTCTAGGTGACTAGGCAGAAGGTGAATGCTTTTGTCATCAGGTAGGTACTCTGATCTATTGTCTGTGGATCAGGTAGTTTAAGGAGAAGCTGTATGGAAGATCTTGGGGTGGAAGAAAGGAAACGAGCTGAGATTAAGACAGTCTAAGTAGCACTGCGACAAAATAACTATCTGTAGCCTTAATTTCCTCACCAGAGGGTTCTCTTGCAACCCCATTTCTGGAGTTACTGAAGAACAACTGAAGAACTAGAAGGGAATGTATGTTTAATGTACCAGCACAGGCATGGAATCCCATTGGGAAATGACAGCGTACAGATTCAAGGCAGCAGAGAGAAGATGAGTAAGAGAATTTACCCATTCTCCTCTTTTCTTCAGGGAAAGAAAGCCTTTGCTTTCAGAGACAGGAAAGAATTGGGTTTCCTCTGCTCTTTAAGTGACCTATTATGGGGGCCAGGCAGTTGGTATTTTAATGCTGATGTAGCAATGCAGAAACAGAAACTTACCGCAATTTCACACAGCTTCAAAAGCACAACTGAAGAGACAGAAACACACGTAGCTAGTCGGCCAGAGCTCTTAGCTGGTCTTAGGCTATTACAGACAAGCCACCAGAGACAGGGTCAGGAGACCATTTCTGACGACATGCCACATGCTTTGTGTGGAACAGAAGTTCCAGGAGACAAGATGGGTATTTTTTTCCCAAAGCTTTTCCATGGATATCATTCCTGAGTACATTTGACTCCCACAAGGTTATTTTTAAAGCATGAAATTCGTTATTCCATGCCAGTTATACACTTTAAGAAAGAAAGGATCAATAAATTAATGGCAGAATGCTTAATCAAACCTATTATGTCTGTCGCAATAACATTGTGGTAAGAAATCCACACAGACTGTTTCAACTCTTGCTTTGAAAGCCTACTAAACTTCAATACCTTCAACCCTACAAAACTTCAAGAAGATCACAGAAATATGTTATGATGAAATATTTTGTTAGACTAGGGCCGAAATTTTTAGCATCTTGCATCACTGAACTTAGTTGTAGAAGTTGAATGTTTCTATCAACAACTAAACAATTAACACTACAGCTAAAATTCAAATGACTTGTTTTTCTCCGAAGCTGAAATTAAGTAAGAAGTTACAATTTAACTCACAGCTTCATTTTCTCACCATTTCCAAGTTAATAAAAAATACATCTTTCAGTTTAAAAGGTCTGCTGATTCTTGTCACATAAGAAAGGGCTAGATTTGCAGAATGGCCAAGTAGATATGTGCAAGTGGTTGGAAACTTTATGTGGGAAACTGTGGCCTGGAGTGTTGATCCAAGTCCTACATTCACTAACACAGGACCTTAACCTTGAGATCTTCTAGGAAAGACCTCACTCATAAATAGCCGAAGAGATGGGAAGCAGAGTCTCTGCATCCAAACTAGAAGTCAGATGCCTGCCTTCCTTAAGATAACACAGCATCCTCAGTCTCCATTTACCTGAAAGTATTTGCAGGGTATGACACAAATTCATACTCTCCTCTGGTTCACTGAATTATATTCTTCAATTAATACACTATTTATGAATAAAATGCAACCTGTCCTATATACAATGAACTTTTCCTGGCATGTACACCTGTATCTTAAGCATGCATTTCTGCCAAACAGCAACTTGGAATTATGCAGAAAACAATCCAAAAGTTTTACAGTACAAATCCCTATTGTCGCTGTAGCTATTCCTGACCCACGCCTGTGATGCTTTCAGAGCAAAGCAATGCCCAGACTTAGGCTGTATTACAGCATGACCAGGGACATTTTTGAAAAAGAAAGTATGATTAGCTGCATTCCAATGTCTTTTCCCACTTCAGCTTATTCTCATCTTTCTTTTATAGTACGCAACACTCTTTAGCTTTGTATGCTTTAGAAGGAAATGTGGATATGGTAAACTGATCAAGCGTTCTGTTACGTTGTATATTCTGGAACTAGCATGAGAAAGCAATGTTTTTCTCTTGTGTAAAGGGTTGTCATTAACTCAACTTTTTACAGATTAATTTTTATTAGAAAACTATGCAGTAAAGCTAACGACACACCCCAGGGTCTCACTTCCCTTGTCATTTTTCTCAGCTGGAGGTCAAACGGACACCTGTTAGCCGTGCTCTGGAAACGGGAACTGAAATCTGAGGTTCAGAGCACCTATGATACCAGTTTTCAATTTCTCTAACCAAGTGATTTCTTTCAGTATATTTTTATTGTCCAAAAGATAGAACTCTAGCGATAATCACTTTCAATGTCCATTTCAGTTCCATGTCAAAGCCATCTTAGGAAGAAGGAAAGGAACTCCTTGAGCCTTTTACGGCCAAAGGAAGGCATCAAGCTGCATATACAGAACCTGAGAGCCCTGGCTGTTGCTAAGGAGAATAGCTACTCAAAGATACCCTGTGCAGTAACCCATCACTTTGGCAAAGCTTTTCATGCAGACCTTCCACAAGGCATGCCTGACAAAAGCTAAGCTTTGCAGAAAAAAGCAACTCAAAACAGATCTTTGGCCTCTGAGGAGAAAGCATATTCATCATTTTACCTATGCTGAATTAAATTAACGACCCTTTGTTTTACAAAAGTATCAACCGTGCTTTTGATAATCAAGGTTTTGGTTCAGGTTTTATCATTAAAGCCTTAGGCCCAGATGAGCTTAGAGAGTTCATAGAGCTGAGCCTGCACTGCATGACAGCAAGGAATTTTTCCATTCTTTCAGCATTTGTTCTTCTTCACCCCAGAAATGGAGAAACCTGATATAAACACAGAAAGTAGAAGAGCAAGGCCTGTGAAGAGCAGGAAGAAGGACTGATGTACGTAGGCCATTATGAAATAAAGCATGTTGGCAAGGGACAAAGGCAAAATAATATCAGCTGGGCCAGGATAGACAACATTCCGAAAAGACTGGTCCAGGGGAGGCTGGAATTAGCTGGCAGCTGGTCAAGGGTAATGCCTGGCAGCTAGCAGCCAAACAGAAGCTCAGATCAGATAAGGAGCTGGCAGAAGGACTGCAAAGTTTGGGAGGTGTTTGGGAGTGAAATGAGAAGCCTAAACAGTAGAGATGGGGATGGGAGTGAAGATAAGGTGGCAGAGACAACATTTTGGAAGTTTTGAGTGCTTTAAGTTTTTTTTTTAATGTAGCTGTTTTTTAAAAGAAATGCTGTACAGTGCTGGGCCTTCCATCAGCTCTGGAATCCCTCGTTATGTGGTGGCTGTCACAGTGGGCAGAACGTTGGCGGTGGCCGTGATCCAGGGGGCTATAGAAAGGGCCGCATGGTGAGGCAGCCCAGACAGGAGGTGAGCAGGCGGGTGAGCCAGGGCTGAGGTGGGAGGGCAGGGAGGAGGGAGGGCTGCTGGGCCCAGGCAGCGGGGCAGGGGTTGTCCATGGCACGACAGATGGCAGCTGCTCCTCCTCTGCCTTCCAGAGCTGGAGGCTCACCCAGACCATGGCGCTCTCCTGTCCTCAGCCACACACACAGAGATTTGCTACCTTCTACAAGGATACTGACATTAAGCTAAGGAGTCAAAAATTACACCAGCTCTTGGCACCAACCTAGTAATGCAGTGCCACTGTCAGAGTGGGCGGTTGGCTGGTGGTGACCCATGCCACCACGGGATGGTGTCTCCCAGCTGCCATGGAGATGCAGGATAGACAGCCTTGTTCTGAGGCTGGCAGAGCCCTCGGCAAGAATCACCCATGGTGAGCCAGGGTGGCTGCTCCCTTTGTTGATACTATCATGTTTTTTACATCCACAGGTCCACACAGGGACAGGACCAGACCATGGTGCAGTCCTGTCCTGGCCACAGCCAGAGAAATTCATTACCTTCTACAAGGACACTGAAACAAAGTTAAGGAATCAAGAGTCTGGCAGAGCCCTGGGCAGGGGTTGCCCATGTTGAGCCCAGGTGGCTGCTCCCTTTGTTTGTTATGCCACCTTTTACAGCTGCTGGCCCAGACAGGGACAGGGACAGACCATGGTGCACTCCTGACCCACCCCTCCGCAGTCACTCAGCCAGAGGTTTCTGGAGCTTTCAACAAAGCCGTTGCACCAAGGAGAAGGAAGCACACACAGCCTCAATCTGCACTGCGCCGTGGAACCCCAAAGCAGCTGGAGGCTCCCCACAGCCATGGACAAAGGGAGCTCCGCACCATTCGCTGTCTGTGTCTGAAAACAACCTTGGAATAAAATGTTCTGATTCACAAACCATTGGCTGGTTCTTCTGCTTGTGTGCTCTTTTGGGGGAAACCTCCTGGGCCTTTTCCTTATTGTCATAGAATGGTTTGGGTTGGAAAGGACCTCAAAGATCACCTAGTTCCAACCCTCCCTGCTATAGGCAGGGACACCTTCCACCACACCAGGTTGCTCAAAGTCCCATCAACACTTGAACACTTCCAGGGACTCAGCATCCACAACTTTTCTGGGCAACCTCTTCCAGTGTCTCACCACTCTTGCAGTAAAGAATTTCTTCCTAATATCTAATCTAAATCTACCCTCTTTCACTTTAAAACTGCTACCCCTCGTCCTGTCACTACATGCTCTTGTAAAAAGTCCCTCTCCAGCTCTCTTGTAGGCCCCTTCAGGTACTGGAAGGCTGCTGTAAGGTTTCCCCAGAGCCTTCTCTTCTCCAGGCTGAACAACCCCAACTGTCTCAGCCTGTCTTCATAGCAGAGGATACAGTTGGCCTTCTGGGCTGTAATCGGACATTGCCAGTTCATGTTGAGCTTCTCATCAACCTACACCCCCAAGTCCTTCTCCTCAGGGCTGTTCTCAAGCCATTCTCCATCCAGCCTGTATCTGCGCTTAGGATTGCCCTGATTCATGTACAGGACCTTGCACTTGGTCACGTTGAACTTCATGAAGTTCACATGGGCCCACCTCTCAAGCCTGTTGTGGTCCCTCTGGATGGCTTCCCTTCCCTTCAGCACCTTAAACACACCACATGGCTTGGTGTCATCAGCAAACTTGCTGAGGGTGCATTCAATCCCACTGTCCATGTCACTGACAAAGATGTTAAACACCGCTGGTCCCAATCCTGCCCGCTGAGGAACACTACTCATCACTTGTCTCTGCTGGGACATCAAGCCATTGACCACAACTCTTGGAGCGCAATCATCCAACCAATTCCTTACCCAATGAGTGGTCCATCTGTCTAGT
>VZSC01017444.1:357-16864 GCA_013398225.1 Steatornis caripensis | reverse complement strand
CTGGAACAGGCTGCCCAGAGAGGTTGTGGAGTGTCCTTCTCTGGACATATTCAAAACCCGCCTGGATGCATTCCTGTGCAACCTGCTCTAGGCTAACCTGCTTTAGCAGGGGGGTTGGACTAGATGATCTCTAGAGGTCCCTTCCAACCCCTACCATTCTATGTGTACAAGGACTGTGTTCAACATGGTTTGTAGGTGTACACATGGAATGAGTGTGTATGAAACTGTATGAATACACAGGAGTGGGGGGGGGGAGGTGTGTCTGTGTGCCATAGCGTGTACTTGACAGTGTGTGCGTGCACACAACCACATGTGTTTCTCTCCATGTTCCCCTCCACCTCTAAACATTATTTCCCTGAAACTGTTTTTTCCTCGCTGGCCTGCTGCACCAGAGAGCGATTGGCAACTTGTCCAGAGCCTAGCACTGAGATTAATTTATCTGGAAATCGGGAACCTTGGAGATCTCAGGTAATGGGACAGTGGAAGGATACAGGCAGAGAATCATCATCACTGGGAAAAGCCTTACTAGGGCAGAGTGGAGGAGAACCTGCCTAGCTCTAGATGGCCACACATGATACCCAGGGGAGAGGGAGTCTCATTTTTGGCACTCTCTGGGGCATTGTCATGTTAACAGCAGAAAGCGCGGGGAGGGGCAAATTCCCCACTTCTGTGCATTTGACTATGCTGTTAACATCCCAGGGAAGGCGAAACCCTTGTGCCTGATCAGCCTGTCCAAACCCTATTAGACAGCACACTGTATTGGAGGGTGATTCGAATGTCCTTTTTGGGATACCCTGTTCAGACTCCTCAGTCAAATGAATTATATAAGTTTCCGGAACCTTACACCAAAATGAAACTCAACTGAGAATTTTGTTATACAAATCCGTGACAGCTTAAGGTTCATGGATTGCTGGTGATAGTAGACTAACTGCAAAAACAAGCATCAAAACAGTGGACATAGAAGATGTAGTCACTTAATAGAAGAAAAGCTATCTGAAGTTAATAACTGTCTGCATTTTAAATATAGTTCTTACCAATAGGCGTCCCTATGGGGGAGAAGCTATGTTCAGCCTGTCAGCCTATCCTGGTAGTTACATTGGAGTCTTCTCTGCATTATCGTCTCCCCTAGTCCTTTTACGTTATTTAATTTTTAAGGGACTTGAGGGAGTCTAGTCATACACACTTTTTTCACTGATTGGTGAAGAATTCTCTCACTTCAATTTAATGGTATGGCTCCCCTGGAATTCACTATGCATGTTCAGTGAGGGGTGGTCATACCTGAAAGGGGGGCAGCTTTGGGATGAAGGTGTGTTTTTTAGTATTGTAATGAGCAGCACTGATCTGAGGGACAGCGATTTCATCACAGTCATCAGCTCAGTGTTTTATCTTCCTTGGTTGCAAGTTTTATCAATTCCACAGTACCATCAATTTTGCTGTTGTGGCACACTGATTGTGTAAGCAGTGATTAAAAATTCCCACTTTCTGGATCAACACTCTCCAGCCTTCGTGCTCTCACATAGGGTCACAGCATAGTTTCCCATGGCTATATTAACCCCGAGCACCAACCCTGATGGGTGATTGAAAGTGTTGCCAAGGGGCAGTGAAAGCAAGCACAAGATTCCACCCCGGCACAGTTGGAGGAGTCATCAGATGTTCAAAACATAGGGAGCCATACACTCTGTCCTTCTGGGTTTCACAGCTGCCAGGGCACTGCATCCTGTGCCTTGGTGAGGACCGATATGCAGTCTTGTTAAGGCCAAGAAAAACTTCCAGTACTGCCACAATATCTGTGGGAACAACGATCAGACGCTTCCAATTTTTTGGAGCCAAGCTCTTCCAGTCTTCCTAGATTCAGAGAGGGTCAGGGCACCACATAATCTGCCTAGGAGAGCCTGTAGGCCCAATCCTAATGTGTCAGTGAAAGATTTGCCAGGGGGCATTAAGGCTAGACAAGGTTCCGGCCCTGGCACTTTCCCTGTAGGAACAGTCGTCAGACCTTATGAAATACTCGGAGCCGGGCTTGGCAAGCTACTATCGGGTGTGATGGTACCAGACACAATGGCTAGGAGAGCCCGTAGCCTCTGTCTGGGTGGGTCTGTGAAAGGGTTGCTTCGTGCTGTTAATTGTGGCAGAAGACAGGCTGGAGCTGAAGTCAGCAGCCTCTAGCTGACTGATTGGTTTAACCTTGGAGAGATAAGATACAACAGTGTATAAAAGGTGCTTGCTGAACACAATATATTTTTTCATCACTTCACCACTTTGGAGTCCATGCAAGTGGTGCCCCCGTGTGAGGAGCGATAAGGAGTTACCAGCAGCAGAGCCACGAGTATTTAAAAGCTGCCTAAAGGAGTAAGGAGCAGGCATAACCACCTGATCTGTGGGGACACACATGTGAGCTGGCAGAAAATGGGCAACTCAGCCTCTGCCAATGAACAAGCCACCTTCAGTCTTATGGACAGACTGATAAGTAAGAATAATAAGAAGGTAGAGGGAGTTAAGTTGCAGCATGTTTTAAATTTGGTCACAACCTCTGTATCAGCGGCGGACTCTGCTACAAAATTTACAAAAGACATTTGGGACGCTGCTGGTGTTAAACAGAGCCAAGCGAAGGGGGGGAATGTGTGGTAGCGGAGGTGTTAACCCNCGTTATTTAATTTTTAAGGGACTTGAGGGAGTCTAGTCATACACACTTTTTTCACTGATTGGTGAAGAATTCTCTCACTTCAATTTAATGGTATGGCTCCCCTGGAATTCACTATGCATGTTCAGTGAGGGGTGGTCATACCTGAAAGGGGGGCAGCTTTGGGATGAAGGTGTGTTTTTTAGTATTGTAATGAGCAGCACTGATCTGAGGGACAGCGATTTCATCACAGTCATCAGCTCAGTGTTTTATCTTCCTTGGTTGCAAGTTTTATCAATTCCACAGTACCATCAATTTTGCTGTTGTGGCACACTGATTGTGTAAGCAGTGATTAAAAATTCCCACTTTCTGGATCAACACTCTCCAGCCTTCGTGCTCTCACATAGGGTCACAGCATAGTTTCCCATGGCTATATTAACCCCGAGCACCAACCCTGATGGGTGATTGAAAGTGTTGCCAAGGGGCAGTGAAAGCAAGCACAAGATTCCACCCCGGCACAGTTGGAGGAGTCATCAGATGTTCAAAACATAGGGAGCCATACACTCTGTCCTTCTGGGTTTCACAGCTGCCAGGGCACTGCATCCTGTGCCTTGGTGAGGACCGATATGCAGTCTTGTTAAGGCCAAGAAAAACTTCCAGTACTGCCACAATATCTGTGGGAACAACGATCAGACGCTTCCAATTTTTTGGAGCCAAGCTCTTCCAGTCTTCCTAGATTCAGAGAGGGTCAGGGCACCACATAATCTGCCTAGGAGAGCCTGTAGGCCCAATCCTAATGTGTCAGTGAAAGATTTGCCAGGGGGCATTAAGGCTAGACAAGGTTCCGGCCCTGGCACTTTCCCTGTAGGAACAGTCGTCAGACCTTATGAAATACTCGGAGCCGGGCTTGGCAAGCTACTATCGGGTGTGATGGTACCAGACACAATGGCTAGGAGAGCCCGTAGCCTCTGTCTGGGTGGGTCTGTGAAAGGGTTGCTTCGTGCTGTTAATTGTGGCAGAAGACAGGCTGGAGCTGAAGTCAGCAGCCTCTAGCTGACTGATTGGTTTAACCTTGGAGAGATAAGATACAACAGTGTATAAAAGGTGCTTGCTGAACACAATATATTTTTTCATCACTTCACCACTTTGGAGTCCATGCAAGTGGTGCCCCCGTGTGAGGAGCGATAAGGAGTTACCAGCAGCAGAGCCATGAGTATTTAAAAGCTGCCTAAAGGAGTAAGGAGCAGGCATAACCACCTGATCTGTGGGGACACACATGTGAGCTGGCAGAAAATGGGCAACTCAGCCTCTGCCAATGAACAAGCCACCTTCAGTCTTATGGACAGACTGATAAGTAAGAATAATAAGAAGGTAGAGGGAGTTAAGTTGCAGCATGTTTTAAATTTGGTCACAACCTCTGTATCAGCGGCGGACTCTGCTACAAAATTTACAAAAGACATTTGGGACGCTGCTGGTGTTAAACAGAGCCAAGCGAAGGGGGGGAATGTGTGGTAGCGGAGGTGTTAACCCCATGGCGTGTTATTATGGAAGTAGTCACTGCGCAGGAAAAGATGTCGGTCACAGCAACATCAAAGTTGTCCGACGCTGGTCAAGGGTACTGCCTAGATACATCCTCCTCAGCAGAGAAAGGGGGGCATGGTGCGGTACACTGACTGCCTCCCTTTATGTCGACAAAGAGTCTTTTGATCCAGGAGCAGTAGACCCGGAGAAAGAGCCAGATCTGTACCCTCTAGACCCCCACGATCGTCTGTGGGCGAAAATTGAAAAGGAAGTGGTTGGAGCTGGCAACGGCTACTGCGATAGCCCCAGTAATCTGTCGAGAAGACCAGCATCATTAGTGGGAAGGGATCAGTTTTGCAGTAGTGAAGGAATTACAGCACGTTAGTCATGGACTCGACTCCCCCTGTGCTACTGCGATAGCCCCAGTAATCTGTCGAGAAGACCAGCATCATTAGTGGGAAGGGATCAGTTTTGCAGTAGTGAAGGAATTACAGCACGTTAGTCATGGACTCGACTCCCCCTGTGCTACTGCGATAGCCCCAGTAATCTGTCGAGAAGACCAGCATCATTAGTGGGAAGGGATCAGTTTTGCAGTAGTGAAGGAATTACAGCACGTTAGTCATGGACTCGACTCCCCCTGTGCTACTGCGATAGCCCCAGTAATCTGTCGAGAAGACCAGCATCATTAGTGGGAAGGGATCAGTTTTGCAGTAGTGAAGGAATTACAGCACGTTAGTCATGGACTCGACTCCCCCTGTGCT
The DNA here is from genome assembly GCA_013398225.1 of Steatornis caripensis. NCBI lineage: Eukaryota > Metazoa > Chordata > Aves > Caprimulgiformes > Steatornithidae > Steatornis > Steatornis caripensis. Next base: position 11,962 of record VZSC01017444.1, on the reverse strand, counting down.
ACTGCGATAGCCCCAGTAATCTGTCGAGAAGACCAGCATCATTAGTGGGAAGGGATCAGTTTTGCAGTAGTGAAGGAATTACAGCACGTTAGTCATGGACTCGACTCCCCCTGTGCTACTGCGATAGCCCCAGTAATCTGTCGAGAAGACCAGCATCATTAGTGGGAAGGGATCAGTTTTGCAGTAGTGAAGGAATTACAGCACGTTAGTCATGGACTCGACTCCCCCTGTGCTACTGCGATAGCCCCAGTAATCTGTCGAGAAGACCAGCATCATTAGTGGGAAGGGATCAGTTTTGCAGTAGTGAAGGAATTACAGCACGTTAATCATGGACTCGACTCCCCCTGTGCTGTTAGCCTGATAGAATCCATATTTAAATCCTTCACTATGGTTCCGGTAGACTTGCACCACGATACCCAGGCTAATTTTGGCAACTATGCAATACACCTTGTGGGAACAGAAGAGGCAGCAGCTGCTCGCGGAAAAGGTAATATGGTATTTAGACAGCCTGCAGGGTGGTCCAGCTCAGGGGCTGAACCTGGATCAGATGACTGCAAGGGGGAAGCACCTATTCTACCTCGCTGCTGATTATCCTCTCTGGTGCTGTGCTGGATGATGTTAAACTCTGTGCATTCCAGGCACTCTTGAATATTCTGGTCCAGAGTCAAGCCAGAACAAGCTTTCACAGATATTCAGCAATGGCTGACAGAGACTTTTATCAAGTTTGTAATTCGTTTACAGAATGTTCTCCAGAAGAATGTTCCCCATGTGGTGGCTTGAAAAATCGTGCAGTAGATGAGATTACTAAAGCTAACGAGGATCGTAAGCATATATTGATACCAATACAGCCAAATGGTACAGGCATGCAGTAAGGTGGGAACTTTAGCATATAAAGAGGAAAACAAAAGTGAAGCGATGGCCCTGCATTTTGACTTGTATCCCGTGTCTAATACAGTGTGCGCAACACCTGGTGCAAAAGGCCGTGCATACACTCTTTGTAGTAGAAAAGAAAGGGGGAGATGTGGCAGAAGAAGGGCTGCAGCTGGAATCAGCAGCCTCTAGCTCGGCTGACCTTCTGGCACTGGTCGGCAAGGAGCCATGGGAAGAATAAACAAGTCTTGTTCTTGTGTGTGCAAAAAGAAGAGATAAGAGGAAAACAAGAGCAGCATGGCAGCAGGATGAGCCCGCAGGACTCGCAGGGCAGCCTGGTAGCAGGAGTCCACGAGTCCAAAGCGGCAAAGGGATTGGCCGTGGGACTGAAGCGGGGCTAAAAGGTCCAATGAAAATTGCGATTTTGCGCGGTGAATGCACTGCTCATGAGCTCAGTCCTTTGACTGATTGGTTTAACCTCGAAAAGATACAAGACTGTATGAAAAGCACTTGCTGAAAGTAATAAATGATTTCATTGCTTCACCACTTTGGAATCCGTGCCTCAACCCGCCGCAGTTAAGCTAGCACAAGTTTTCAGCTCTGGCACCTTGGTTGTGGGAGCAGTCGTTGGACGTTCATAACACAGGACCCAGGCTTGGAGTACAAGGTGGTCGTCAGAGGACAGGAATAACACAACATCCCATGGCTAGGTGAGCCCCTAGCCCTAGTCTCGATGGGTCAGAGAAAGGGTTACCTGCGAGTGCTTAAGGCCAGTTTTCAGGAATGGCACAGTCACAGTGGGAGACTTGGCAGAGATTTGCAATTTTTCAAGACAGGCTTGGGCATCTCAGTGGTCATCTGAGAGGAGGATAATACCGGATACCGTGGCTAGGTGAGCCCATACTGCCACTCTTGGTGGGTAAGTGAAACTGTTGCCAGGGGGCAGTTGAGGCCAGTAAAAACCCATGAATTATGTTCTAAGATGGTGTCACTCCAGGTTCTTCTCTGAGTACATCAGAATGCTGGTCCAGTTTTCAGGACACACGAAATCTTCATCAATGCAATGAAGTAATATCTTTGCGTAGCATTATCTAAACATGGAGTTTCTTCTGATACTGGTGTATTCGATCTTTCTCTTGCCATATTTCTCACACTGCTTTCAACTTTTAAAACCCATTTAAAAAATGCAAATTTAGGTGTTCTTCAAGGAGATCTTCCTGAATATTCTAGAAACTTCTTCAAGCTGCTTTGAACACAAATGGATAGTGATTCAGACTTTAACTAGAATTTGTGCAGATGCCCAGTGTGTAGTGGATATTTATGTTAACTGTGACTGTGATTTAAACGCTGGTAATGTATTTGAATGCCTAGTAAATTATTTGTCCAAGTACAAGGTTTCATCCCTAGAACCTTGCCTATGTGATGAGTTGTCAAATGTTCACAATTTTTAGAGCCAGCCTCTCAGATTCGAGAATTCGTCAGTGAAGGGGATAACATCGCATCCCGTGGATATGCGAGCAGAAGACCCAGTCTTGGGCAGTAAGTGAAAGGGTTGCCAGGGGCTGGTTAAGGATAGCACAAGATTTCAGCCCTGCCACATTGCCTGTGGGAGCAGTCATAAGATTTATCAGAGCTGGAGTCAGCTGACCAGATGACGATATCACATGGAGATTGCACTCTATGCATTGACTAGACAAGGCCTTATTCCAGGTCTTGGTGGGTCAGTGAAATTTTTACAGGGGGCAGTTTAGGCCAGTAAAAGTTTTCAGCTCTGGCATCTTGGCTGTGGCAGAAGTCCCCATGTTGCATCTGGGAGCAGTTTTCAGACGTTGGCAATTTTCAGACCCAGGCTTGGGGAAACGGGTGGCTGTCAGAGGGCTGGGATAACACAGCATTCTATGGCTAGGTTAGCCTGCAGCTCCAGTCTTGGTGGGTCAGTGAAAGTGTTCCCATGGGTGGTTAAGAGCAGCACAAAATTTCAGCTCTGGCATCTTCCTGTGGTAGCAGTTGCCAGACGTTTGAAAATGTATGGATCTGGGCTTGGCCTAATGGCCTACCATCATACACTGTGATGTAAATGTATCCATTGTCTAGGCAAGAACATAGAACCAGATTTGGTGTGTTGACATTTGGTGATTAAGACCAGTATAAAGTTTCAGCTCTGGCAACTTGCCTGTTGGGGGAATTGTGATATGTTCACAATTTACGAAGCCGGGCTTGGCTAGATGGCCCACCTTCTGAGAGTGATGGGACTGCATCCCTTCACTAGGTAAGCCTATAGCACCAGTCTTGTTGTTTTAGTGGAAGTGTTGCCAGCGGTGGTTAAGGGCAGGATAAGTTCTGTGTCCTGGCAACTTTCTTGTGAGAGCAGTTATCAGAGGTTCAAAATTCATGGAGCTGGGCTCGGCCAGATGGCCGAGGCAGATGGCACCCTGTCCCTTATGTCCCTTATGTAGTGGAGCCCATAATCCCACTGTTGGTGGCTCTGCGAAAAGATGCCAGGGGGTGGTTAAGGACAAGCACAAGCTTTCAGCCTGGCAACTTGCCTGTGTGAGTAGTAGCCAGACATTCACAATTCATGGAGCCAGGCTCAGCCAGAGCTTCCACCTTCTTGAGGGTGATGGCAGTGCTTCCCATGGTTAAGTGAGCCCGCAGCCAAGTTTTGGGGTGGGGTCAGTGAAAGGGTTTTCAGGGTGCGGTCAAATCCATCATATGCTTTCAGCCCTGGCAGATTGCCTGTGGTTGCAGCCATCAGATGTTTGCATTTTATGGATCTAGTGTAGGCCGGCCAGCACACCATCATAGACAAAGTCATCACACTGTCTCTTCGGCTGGCGAGCCTGTATTCCCAGTCAGGGTGCATCAATGAAAGGCTTTCCAGGGGCAGTTAAAGCCAGAAGAAGATTTCGGCCCTGGCAGTTTCCCTGTGGGAGCACTGGTCAGACATTTGCTATTCATTGAGCCAAGCTCAGCCACAAAGCCCACCCTCTGACTTAGATGGCACTGCCTCTCTTGGATAGGCAAGCCTGGAGCTCGAGTCTTGGTGGGTCAGTGAAAGGGTTGCCAGCGGATGGTATAGGACAGCACAGGTTTTTAGCCCTAGCTCCTTGCCTGTGGGAGCAGCTGGCAGACGTTCTCAGTTTATGGAGTTGTGTTCAGCTTAACAGTCTACCGTTAGAGATGAAAATGTCACAGCATCCCTTAACTAGGCAAGCCCATAACTCCAGTCTGTCTGTGTCATTCAAAGTGTTACCCAGAGGCAGTTAAGACCTGAACAAGCTTTAAGCCCTAAAACCTTGACTGTGGGAGCAATCGCCAGACATTTGCTTGTTATGGATCCAGCCTCGGTTGCATGGCCTAATGTCACAGATGATGATGATACTGTGTCCCTTATCTAGGTGAGCCTGTATCCTAAGTCTTGGCAGGTCAGAGAAAGGATTGCCAGGGGGTGGATAATAACACCACAAGCTTTCAGCCCTGGCAGCTTTCCTGCGGGAGCAGTTCTCAGACTACTGCAATTTATGGATATGCACGACCAGCTATCAAATTGCACCTTGTTCAAGACTAGGCGAGCCCGTAGCCCTAGTCTTTGTAGCTGAATGAAAAGGCTGCCAGGGTACAGTCTATGCCAGCACAAGTTTTCAGCCCTGGGAGCTGGTTGTTGGAGCAGAGGCCAGGCGTTCTAAAATTTATGGAGCTGGTCTTGGCCTGACTGCCTACCATGATTGATAGACGATGATGTCACTGTGTCCCTTGATTAGGCAAGCCCATAGTGCCAGTTTTGGTGTGTGAGTGAGTGCTGGCAGTGGGTGATTAAGGCCAAGATAAGGTTTCAGCCCTGGCAGCTTGTCTGTGTGAGCTCTTGTTGTTCGTCCATGATTGGTGGAGCCAGGCTCTGTCAGACTGTCGACCCAACGAAGGTCATGGCATTTTTGTCCCTTAGCTAGGCGAGCCTGTATCCTAGCCTTCATGGGTCTGTTACCGTGTCTCCAGGGGGCAGGTAAGTCCACAAGTTTTCGGCCCTGACCACTTCACTGTGGGAGCAGTCATCCGAAGGTGGAAATCCTTGGAGCCATGCTCAGCCAGATGGCCCAACCTCTGAAGTAATTGGCACTGCATCTTTTGGCTAGGTGATCCTGTTAGCCCCAGTCCTGGTGGGTTAGTGAAAGGGTTGCCAGTGGACGGTTAAGTCCAGCACAATCTTCCAGCCCTGGCAGCAATCCTGCGGGAGCAGTACTCAGATGTTCCCAGTTCATGGTTGCGGGCTGGGCTTGATGGTTTACTCTCACAGACAATGATGTCACTGCGCCCCTTGACTAGACTAGCCTATAGCTCTGTTGGACTGTTGACCCAATGAATGTCATGGCATTGTGTCCCTTGGCGAGGTGAGCCTGTAACGTAGTCTGGGTGTGCCAGTGAAATTGTTGCCAGAGGTCGGATAAGACCAGCACAAGCTTGTGGGAGGTGGTGATCCCTTTGCAAGTGACCTTGCACTGTTTGACACGTCCTTGAACCCCGACCAGGAGCAAGAGAGACAGGAGAAAAAGGAGATAAGGGAGGTCCCGGGGACCTTCCATGTAAGGTGTTAAATTAACATAGCCTATCACAGGCACAGCTGCGACGCATGGACACTGCATGACCACTGCATGACCACCAATCAGCAAGGGAATAGGGAGCATGCTTGCTGCCTGATCGCGGGGGCTTGTGCATGGGGCTTGTGCACAATTCTATATAAGTGCACGGGTGCTTACAATAAGGGCCTTCTGTTCAACACGTGACGGGAGTCCAAGTCATCCATCCCTTCACAAGCTTTCAAATCTTTCACATTACCTGAGTTAGCAGTTGTCAGATATTCTCAATTTATGGTGCTGGAAGGTCTACCATCATAGAGTGTGATGGCATCCTTTATTTGAGCAGGCAAGCCCATTGTCCCAGTCTTGGTGTGTGAGTGAAAGTCTTGCCATGTGTCAGTTAAGTCCAGCACAAGCTTTTAGTCCTTGCAAAATGCACAAGCCTGGATCACTAAATTGTGAACATCTGATGACTTCTCCCCCAGGGAAGGTGCCAGGGCTGAAAGCTTGTGCTGGCCTTAAGTACCCACTGGAAAGTCTTTCACTGACCCACGAAGACTGGCACTACGGTTTCACCTATCGAAGAGAGAATGTGACGTCGTTGTCTGTGAATGTGTGTCAGCTGGCCAAGCCTGGCTCAATAAATTGCAAACATCTGACATCTGTTCAGACAGATAAGTTGCCAGTGCTGAAAGCATCTGCTGCTCTTAACCGTCCCCTGGTAAGCCTTTCACTGACATACCAAGACTGGCCCAAGGGACAGCATCTCATCTTCATGTGCGTGCCGTACTGCTCCCACAGAGAAGGTGGCAGGGCTGAAAGCATGTTCTGGCCTTAACCTTCCCCTGGCAACCCTTCCAGTGAACAACTGACTCTGTCTACAGGCTCGCCTAGCCAAGAGAAAGGATGACGTCTTTTTGCATGTTAGTGTGCTCTCCAGCCAAGCCCAGCTCCATAAATTGTGAACGCCTCTGGACTGCTCCCACAGGGAAGATGCCAGGGCTGAAAGCTTGGACTGGCCGTAACAGCACTCTGGTAGCCCTTTCACTGACACACCAAGACTGGGTCTAGAAGCTTGCCAAGCCAAGATACAGGGGGAGGTCTTTCCCTGTGACGGTGTGCTAGCCATGCCTCCCTGGCTCCATAAATTACGAACTTCTGATTACTGCTCCCCAGGCAACGTGCTAGGGCTGAAAGTTTGTTCTCAGCTTAATCATCCCCCGGCAATCCTTTCAATTACCCACCAAGACTGGGGATACATGTTCACATAGGCAAGAGACAGGGTGACATCTTTTTTTGTGATGGTGTGTGGGAAGGCCGAGCCTCGCTCCATAGTTTGCAAATTACTGAGGACTACTACCACAGGTAGTGTGTCAGGGCTGAAAGCTTTTCCTGACCCCCTGGAAATACTTTCACTTGCCCAATGAGTTAGGGGCTATGACCTCACTTAGCAAAAGACTTGATGGCATCTACGTCTGGTACGGTGTTCTGGACAGCCAAGCCTGGCTCAATAAATTGCAAAAGTCTCTCCACTGCTCCCACACGGAAGGTGCTAGGTATGAAAGCCTGTGCTGGCCTTTACCAAGCCCTAGCAAACCATTCACTGACTCACCAAGACTAGGACTATGAGGTCTCTTAGTCAAGGAATAGCACAACATCGTCCTCTGTGACGCTGTTTTGCTGGCTGAGAACGATGCACGAAAATGCCAACATCTGATGACCGCTCTCACACTTTAGGTGCCATGGATGAAACTGTTATTGCCCTTAGCTGTGCCCAGGTAACTGACCCAGAAAGACTTGGGCTACGCGTAGACATGTCCAAGAGACAACTTGACGATTTATTGTCTGATGGTGTGCTGGCCGTCCTAGTCTGCCTAAATTGTAAATGTCTGATTGCTGCTCCTAGAGGTAAGGTTCCAGGGCTGAAACCTTCTACTGGGTTTATCCGTACCCCGGCCACCATTTCAATGACCAAAAAAAACTGCTGCGAGGGGCTTGCCTATCCAAGAGGCAGGGCGATGTCATTGTCTGTGAACGTGTTTAGTACGGTTCGTCCCTGTTCTGTAAAATGCAAACTTATCCCAACACTCCCACAGGGTAGGTGAGGGGGCTGAAACATTGTGCTGGCCTTAACCACACCCTGGCAATGCTTTCACTGACTCACCAAGACTGTGTCTACATGTTCTCCTGGTCAAGGAACATTACATCAACCTCTACAACGGTGTGCGGGCCAGCCAAGCCCACATTCATAAACTGTGAACGTCTTATGACAGATGCCACAGCAAAGGTGCCACGGCTCCAAGCTTGTGCTGGCCTTAACCACCCCTGGTAACCCTTTCACTGACCAAAAAAGACTGGGGCTTTAGGTTCTCCTAGTCAATGAACGTCATTCTCTGTGATAGTGTGCCAGCTGTCTAAGCCTGGCTCCTGAAAACACTACTTTCTGAAGACTGCTCCCACACACAGTGGCAGGGCTTAAAGCTTTTACTTGGCTGAAATGCCCATGCAAAACTTCCAGTGACTGGAGCTACAGGCTTGCCCAGCCATAAATCTCTGTTACGCTGTGCAGGACAGCTGAGCCCGGCACCATAAACAGTGAATGTCTGACAACTTTTCCAATAGGCAAGCTGACAGAGCTGAAAGCTTGTTCTGGCCTTAACGCACCCCCTGGCAGCACTTTCACTGACCCATCAAGACTGGGGCTATGGGTTCTCCCTAATTACAGAAACATGATTGGACAACTTGCATGACTGGAATGCAGTCATAGATGGTTCTGTACCTTTTAGGAAGGACAGGACAGCAAGACTTGTTGGTGGAGTTGCTCCTTATGTGAGAGAGCAACTGGAATGCATTGAACTCTGCCTATGTGTGGATTAAGAACAAGTTGAGAGCCTATGTGTAAGAATTCAGGGGCAGACCAATATAGGTGACACTGTTGTGGGTGTTTACTAGGGGCCACCTGATCAGGAAGAGGAAGTTGAGGAAGCCTTCTACAGACAGCTCAAATTTGCCTCACAGTCACAGGTCGTGTTTCTCATGGGGGACTTGAACCACCCATCTGCTGAAAGACAACACAGCTAGGCACATACAGTCCAGGAGGTTCATGCAGATAATTGATGATAACAGGAGGCAGGAGATCTGCATGTGTGAGCAAGGAGCTTGTAAAAAACTCAAAGGGAAGAAGGAAACATACAGCATGTTGATGAAAGGACTAGACACTTGGGAGGAATATAGGTATGTTATCAGAGCATGCACGGATGCAATGAGGAAGGCTAATGCCCACTTGAATTGAAGCCAGCGAGGGAGGTCAAGGACAACAGGAACGACTTCTACAAGGTACACTGGTAGCAAAAGGAAGACTAGGGAAAATGTGGTCCCAGTGATGATCGAGGAGGGCTCCCTGGTGACAGAGGATGCAGAGAAGGTGGAATTACTTTGTGGCATAATGACTGGGGTGGACATTAGAGAAAACTAGGGATAATTTCTAGAGTTTAAGTTTAGGACAGAATACAGCTACAACCTCCAAGAGGGAATGTGGTTGGCATGTGTGGAATCTTCTTCCGGAGTGTTCCCCAGGCAACACAACCAGAACCCTTAGCACATGACAAGAGGAACAGAATGGAGGGTGCAATGGAGTGAAGACTCCACGGCCAGGCTCTGTTCTAACCTTTGCAGGATGGGAACCTGATGGTATGTGGAGCTGATGATAAGCTCATAGCAGCTACCAACATATCGAGCAAACAATCATGGCGAAATCACTTTCTTCAGATGAACTTCACTCATTATAATGTCATTATAATACCAAAAACCACCTCCATCCCCAAGCTGCTCCCCTTCAAGGTATGATTACTCCTCACTGTAAATGCATATTGAATCCCAGGGGAGCTATAATTTTAAAACGAAGTAAGAGAATTCTTCACCAATTCTTCACTAGAGTGCGTATGACTCAAATCACTAAAGATCCACCTAACAAAATAAAATAATATGAAATGGAATAGGAGGGAGAAAAATTTTGAAGAAGACTCCATTGTAAATACTGGGATTGGTCAACGGGTCCGAACCTATCTTCTCCCCCACAGGGATGCCTATTGGGAAAGAACTATACTCAGTTATTTTAACTTCAGCTAGCTTTTATTTATTAAGTGACTAGATCTTTTATGTCTACTGTTTTGACGCTTGTTTTTGCTGTTAGTCTACTATCACCAGCAATCCACTAACCTTAAACTTCCAGAAATTTGTATAATAAAAATTCTCAGCTGAGAATTTGTAAATTTCTGGAAACTTGATTAATTGGTTTTACTGATGAGTCTGTAATGGAGTATCCCAAAAAGGACATTCAAATCACCCTCCAATACAATGTGCTGCTAGCTTGTTTTGGACAGGCTGATAAGGCACAACGGTGTCGTCTTTCCTGGGACGTAAACAGGCTAGTCATGAGGGCTAAGGGAGCTGGCAGAAGTTATTGCTGAGCCACTCTCCATCATGTTTGAAATGTTGTGGAGAACAGGACAGATACCTGAGGATTGGAGGAAAGCTAATGGCACTCCAACCTTCAATAAGGGCAAGAAGGACGGCCCAGGAAACTACAGGCCAGTCAGTCTCACCTCTGTCCCTGGAAATGTGTTGGAACAGCTTATACTAGAAGCACATAGAAGAGAAGAAGAAGACAATCAGGAGTAGTTAGCATGGTTCCACCAAGGGGAAATTATGCTTGACCAATATGATAACATTCTCTGATGGCATGACAGGCTGGGTAGACGAGGGAAGAGCAGTGGATGTTTTCTACCTCGACTTCAGCAAGGCATTTGACACTGTCTCCCACAACATCCTCGTAAGTAAGCTTAGCAACTATTGGCTAGCTTAGTGGACAGTGATGTGGATTGACAACTGGCTGAATGGCAGAGCTCAGCGTGTTGTAGTAAGTGGTGCAGACTAGTTGGAGGCCTGTGACTAGTTGTGTTCCCGGGGGTTGGTACTGTGTCCAGTCTCGTTCAACATGTTTATCAACGACCTGGATGAAGGGACAAAGTGTACCCTCGGCAAGTTTACTGATGATCAAAAGCTGGGGGGAAGCTGCTGACTCACCAGAAGGTTGTGCTGCCTTTCAGCGTGACCTAGACTGTCTGGACAGTTGGGCAGAGAGGAATCTGATGAAGTGCAACAAGGGCAAGTGTAGGGTCCTGCACCTTGGGAGAAATAATGCCATAAACCACTACAGGTTGGGGCTGACCTGCTGCAGGGCAGCTTTGAGAAGGACCTAGGAGTGCTGGTGGACAACAGCATGAGCCAGCAACGTGTCTGTGTAGCCAAGAAGGCCAATGGTGTCCTGCAGTGCATTAAGAAGAGTGTGGCCAGCAGGTCAAGGGCGGTGATCCTCTCGCTCTGCTCTGGCCTGGTGAGGCCACACCTGGAGTACTGTGTACAGTTCTGGGTCCCCCAGTTCTAGAGAGACAGGGAGGAGAGAGTCTGTGGAGGGCAAGAAATATTATTAGGGTGCAGGAGCACCTCTGCTATGAGCAAAGGCTGAGAGTCTGGGTCTGTTTAGTCTGGAGAAGAGAAGGCTGAGAGGGGATCTCATCAATGCTTATCAGTATCTGAAGGGCGGGCATCAAGAGGATGAGGCCAAACTCTTTTCAGTGTTGCCCAGCGACAGGACAAGGGGCAACAGGCACAAACTGTAGCACAGGCAGTTCCACCTGAACATGAGGAAGAACTTCTTCACTGTAAGGGTAACAGAGCACTGCAACAGGCTGCCCAGAGGGGCTGTGGAGTCTCCTTCCCTGGAGATATTCAAAACCCGCCTGGACATGTTGCTGTGCAAGCTGCTTTCAGCGAATTTGCTTTAGCAGGGATGTTGGACTATATGATCTCCAGAGGTCCCTTCCAACCTGTACCATTCTGTGATTCTCTGATGGTGTGCCGGCTGGCCAAGCCCGCATCCATAAAATGTGAATGTCTCATGACTGCTCCTGGAGGGAAGGTGCCATGGATGAAAGCTTGTGCTTGCCTTAAGCTCCTCCTGGTCAGTGACCCACAAAGACTGGGGCTACAGACGCGCCTAGACAAGAGGCAAGGTGACATTTCCCTTTCTAAAGGTGTGCTGGCCAGCTGAGCCCAGCTCAATGAATTCTGAACGTCTGACTATCGCTCCAACAGCGATAGTG
>VZSC01017443.1:216079-290892 GCA_013398225.1 Steatornis caripensis | reverse complement strand
CTGCTTGCTGTTCATGTCCTCAGAGCTCAAGATGCAGGCAGGGGGAGCAGAGTCACACCAGGAGTGCAGGCAGGGTAGTCCTGGGAGGACGNCAGAGCAGGCAGCTGCCTGGGGCAGCCATCAGCTTGGGGCAGGCAGTAGAGCCAGATCCCCCTTCTCCCCAGTGCTTGAGGTTGAACTGACTGGAGGGGAGGCAGATGGAGCCACAATGCCCCTCTGCTTGCTGTTCATGTCCTCAGAGCTCAAGATGCGGGCAGGGGGAGCAGAGTCACGCCAGGAGTGCAGGCAGGGTAGTCCTGGGAGGACCGGTGCAGAAGTGCTCCTGATGTGCTAAGCCCATCTAACGAAACCCATCCTGAATTTGTTCTCTCACCATCAGTAAACTGCATTTTCTTGCCAGAAACAGCACAGACAAAGTAATTTCTTTTTGCCATTTCCAGAATGAGGGACAAACTTAACCACTAAGGGGGCTGGATCTCTCTCGCCGCTTTCCTTGATGGACAAAGGTCCTCTGCTGCATACATGCTCTGGAATCCTTTTGTGGATGATTTCAGAGAATCAATCTGGAGAAAGTTAGAGCTCTATTAGAAAAAATTCTCTTCCCTGGAAGTTTATTCAGCTGTAACTCTGAAACTTATGTAAGGAAACTAGATAAAATTAGAGTATTGGATAAAAATAACACTAAAAGAAATCTTTATCTTACTACAGCATTTTGAGACCACTTTGGGGTCTTTTCTGCTTCTTCACCTACTCGCACAGGAAGGGAGCCTTTGCTCTAAGCTGGCCTCTGGCTGAATGCCATGGCATTTGCACTGCCAAGGAATAAAGTCACCTAGGATGGTAACAGTCTGGTTTCATATCCATTTGTGGCAACATCGGTAGCTGTCCTTCCCCGGCAGCAGTCCTCGCTGCTTCGCTACAGAGCAACACCAAGGCATAAGCCCAGGTCCTGACAGTGAGTCAGCACTGAGCTGTCAAACCAAGCTGAAATCTCCAGGAAGCAAAATGTTCTCTCTGCATATTTTTTGCACCACTCAGTACGTTACATAAACTCCCAATGGGTAGAACGATAGCAAGGGCTTGGAAGGATATATTTATTACAGCAGTAATTCTAGCATTTAAACTTTCTGACAGCTGCTGTGGACAAATACACAATAAAAATCAAAGCCAATTCAAAGCTAATATTCAGAGGTGGGAGACTGCGTAAGCATTTGGGTTCTGGGCCACGTTGCGCTTTGTTTAGCGTTCAGACGGTACGGAGGACTGCAGCACCCCTTCTCCACACTCAGTCAAGCTCAAGTCACTTTGGCTTCATTTTCCAAGCTTGGCTGCGTAAAGTTAGAGCTCTGTCTCCCATTATCTGAGCAATTGGCTGTCATGGTCTAAAACATGACTGGCCCATGACACACAGCTTGTAGGAACAAACAATTTGAGCACCCTCAGCTGCTCCAATTCACACCTTTGCTCCTGCTGCTACAAGCATGATATCCTCCGGCAGAGACACAGGATGATAGCTGAGGAAAGTAAAAGCTGAGATCACTGCCAGGGCTTGTCTGTCAGGGCGTTTGGGTATCCACACAATGTACCTGTTCATGTTTGATAGAAATAGAGGTAGAATGTGCTGCAGAGGTCCTGAGCTCACTATCATTTACTGCTGGACTCACAGAAAGTGTAGGTCAGGAGAGACCCCTGGAGGTCATCTAACCCAACCTTCCGCCAGAAGCAAGGACCTGAAATTATTTCAGATGAGCTCATGATGACGCACTATGCCAAACAGGAGTTAGGCCTTACACGAGGCCAGCACAGAGACTCTATGACTGCTACATGGATTCCCGTTGAGAAGCCACAGGCTCCCTCTACAGATTGCCCCACTGATGCCCAAAGGGGAGATGGCCGCAGAACCAGGTCTGTTCAAAGCTTTTGGAGGAGGTCAGGGATATTTGTCAGTAAGCAAGCTGCCCACAGTGCGTAGTGGTAAAAGGGATCCCACACTACAAGGAGCCTTATTGATTTTAGAGTGTGGCATCTGTTGTAGTTACATGTGACTGTTGCACTTAGCGAGGTTACATCGAACCACAGTTGTTTAAAGTACTCAGAAGGGAATTCAAATGATTCCTCCCTCAAAAGAGTTAAAAGTATGGTACTTCTTCAGCCAGCAGAGTAGTTCTCAAAGCAATCATCTGTCCATGCCTGTGCACTATACCCTTCCTGATGAAAGCAAAATGTCTACTGTTTCTACTCTCAGAGGGACACAACGCTATAAAGACAGCCACTGAGGAAAATGGATGAACTCTGAAGTGCCAAGCTTTTCACAGCATCAGCTAAGACAGCAATTGTTGACTGTGTAGAGAAGGCTGTGTCTACACACCAGGACTGTACAGCAGTCTTTTGCACGAGGCATGCACACTTTCTTTTCACAGTGATCCAGTTCATGCTCAAATCAATCATTTTAGGGTAAGAAACAGCTAGTTTCAGGACATCTGCTGACATTCCTGCCTGCCTATGCTAGATCTGTCCAGTTTCAAAGAAGACTTTAGGTTTGTTCTAAAGACAGTTTGAGTCTCACCCTACCACCCCTTCCAAAAGTACCATACCTAGGCCTGGCTTTCAGACCCATCTGAGCAGTTTCTTCAAGCGACGTGCATGGTAGGCAAATGTGAATTGGGATATGAGCTACAGCCCAAATTCACCTACACATACCCCAAAAGCCAAACCTAAGTTCAAGGTCTGCACTTGCAACACGGCTGAAGAGCAAATGCCCATGCCCGCAGAGGACTGTGGAGTAACAATGACTCCGTTGCCCACAAGATCCCAAGACCAGTTATAGTTGATAAAGCAGATATGCCTGCTGGGCCTGCTATTCAGAGAAGAATTACCCTAAGGAATGATTTCAGGAACTCAGCCTGTGATAGCCAATTCCACTGAAATTTATCGAGACTCTTTTGAGGGCCTGTGTTGTCTGGGGGGGTAAATAAGAACTCATATACAGAAGGTCTGAGTATTTTGTTACATAACAGGAGGTTTGTACCATATAGCCACTGAGATGAATGATCCAGCCCATTGCTTCCATTCAAGCCCTTCTTTCATTAACAGCAAGGAAGTCAAGGTTATCATGCTAGGTATGCCAGTATTCAAGCTAATTAGTTCTCTGGAGAGAACGATAAAAATGTTGGTTTCAGGACCTGCCAGGACAAATGCACTGCAGTTGGTCAGCTGTGGAAATATTTTATTATCTTTGACAGAAAATGCCATTTTTATCTGTAATCTTCTGTTACAGTATGTCTCAACAACCTGCGACGGAAGAAAGAATTTGTACAAGATCTCTTACTGTTCTGAGCTGCCTTCCCAGTTTTCAGTACTTTTACTGAGTTGGTTGAAAGAAAAATATACACAGCAGAAAAGGATCCGTCAGTAGAATGGGGAGGAAATTGCATCCTGGAGGAGAGAAGGCTTTGAGTGATGTTGTCTTCACAATCTCCTGTGAAGCCAGGAAACTCATGACCCCTTCCAAGCACACACTTTACCCTCCTAAGCTATCAGACCGTATTATAGTTGCCGTCAGTTTTGTTCACTTTTTCCCCTGATCTGGTTCTTCCCACAATGCTTGTCAGCTCTCCCTGCCATCTTTGCCTCCACTTGGATTCCCAGTTTTTGAGAAGTGGCCTGTTTTATCTTTACAATGCGTATTTGCAGAACCAAATAATGACACCAAAAATGTGAAAACCCACTATGGCAGCTGACATCTCCTGTGTTAGATTTTAAAATTTTCTGCAATTTAAAGAACATTTGTTGAAATGTTCACAGTGGTAGGTCTTCTGGAACCTACCTTATTTCAGAAGCTTCTGAAAGGCTGGTTTCAGGAACTGGTTTCATCTGTGGTTAAGGACAGGATAAGCACAGCAGGTGTATTCCTTGTCTCCAGCATCCTGGATGCTCTCCAAGCTGATTTCTATCCTCCCCATTCTAACAAACCAGTGTTCACAAGGGTCACTGATGATGTTTTCTTGGCTAGCTCTCTATTCTCTTCCACTTCTGCATCTTGTGTTTATGACACCCTTACATTTTGTCTCAGCTTTCACGATCCCGTCCTCCAACATTTTTCTCATGAGAGTGCTTTCCCTATTGAGCAAACTAAAGGACTCTCCCATCAGTAATTTGATTCAAATCAAATCAAAGTGGGGTGGCAAGGGGGTGAGGGGGTGTTACTTCGTAATTTTCTATTTTGAACCAAACTGTCCTAGGAAATTCTAGCAGTGTATTCTGGATTATGATACTGAAGACAACAGAGCGATCCACTGCCCCACGTTCTACATGTGGTTAAGGTGAGGTACAGAATACAGCAGCACTGGAGGTACAGTTCAGATCTCTGTAGTTGCTGTCCTTTGCCCAGCTCCAGGGAGCCACCAGGTTAAGCCAGACTACTGATCAGAGGGAAAGTCCTTCAGCTTACACAGTCCGTTTTCATGCAGGAATGCAGGTTTTCCACTCACTGCAGGCTCCAGACCCCCATCTTTGATCAAATGAGATAGCTCAGAGAAAAGTCTAGCAGATAGCAGCCAGGTAGATAGTCTTAAGGGGACTCCCAACTATCCCTAAAACTGCAAGGTAAGATTGTAAATAAACTAGGTAACAGAAGAATAATATGCAAACAGCACAGATTCACTTGTGGCAAGAACTGAAGGACAGCGGTTGACCACCTCTGATTAAAAAACATTACACACCCAACCAACCAACACTCTGATGATCATAGAATCACAGAACACCCCAGCTGGAAGGGACCTGGAAAGATCACTTGGTCCAAGCTTTTGTGGGAAAGGGAGCCTGGATGAGATGATTATCTAGCACCATTCCAATTGCATCTTGAAAGCCTCCAGTGATGGGGACTCTACCACATCCCCAGGGAGGTTTGACTGTGATTATCCTAGTGATTGATTGTTCTCACTGTAAAAAATTTCTTACTTGTATCAAGATGATGGGATCACTTTGCCAACAAGGAAGGCCTTTTTCACTCCGTCTGATTTATTACTGACAATCCAAACAACGTGAGGGATTTTCTCATTTTTCGTCTGCTTTTTCCTACTGTCTGTTTCAAGGCTGTAGAGCAAGATGCACCCAGGTGCAGATTTCAAAAGCAATATTAAGAAGGTCAGCTCTGGTCACAGTTGGCTCTAATTGCCAGTTGTAGTAGGACGCAATCTTTTCCTTGGTCACAAAGCACGGCACTTGAAATATCCTGCAGGATAAATACAACGCCTGCTACAGCATTTCTCTCCTGATTTTTGGGAAGAGGGCCAGATAAGCACCACAATCAGTCATATGTTTCAAATGCAGTCCCCATTCTTAGTTTCAACCTCTTGCCTGTCCTTATGCTAAGGATGAGGCTACGCTCTCCACCCCGGAGAGGGTCTTTGCTTCAGAGCCACACACTATCAATCAGTCTGCTCTCACTAATGAGGACAGATGCTTTCCTTCCTTCCACCTTCTATTTGGACCTTCGCCTTCCCCAGTGGGATCATTTTACTGAGCAAAGGAGGACAGAAATATACGGAAAGAAACATGTCAATATGTGCATTGAAGGGGAATTAAAACCAAAACATAATGAAATATCTGGAAGCACATGGGAATTTGCTGGAAACTACAGGAGAGAGGAAGAGAAGCAGCTATCATGCCTTTTACTGCTGCACATGGAGTTAGTTTTGAAAAGTTCCTTCTGCCTGTCCCACCTCCCTCCCCCTGCTCGCCCACTCCCCTGGGGAGGGGAAGGTAGCAAAGGTATCATTACAAAATTAATCACCTTGAAAAGGGTAGAAACCCAAGATTTTAAAATCACTGCAAGAGGCAGAAGCGTCTTTGGGGGAAAGTTCAAACAGCTTCTTTTGCTTGACGACTGCTGGAAACAATATGGCAATCATTAGTTTCTCTCTCTCCGGTTCAGGGTAGTCCATTTAATTTACACATGATGAACAACAGACATGCACATAGGTCCAATAGCAATATTAAGGCTGCCTCTCTTGCCAAGAATTATGCCACTAAAAAGCACATGTGTAAACCCATGTGAGTCTGGAAAGGGTTAATGGGCTGCTGGGGGCTCATGCTTCTTGAAGAAAGGTAAAAGAAGGGACAGCAGCTCAGCTGGAGAACATACTTCCCTCTCACTGTGTGATTATCCATGGGTATGGGAGGATGCGTTGTCTGAGAGGGTGGACAACCCTCTCATCTTCAGCTGAGCCAGCTGCACTCACTATGGGTTTGGCAAAAGCTTCCTGGAATGCATCTGAAAGGACAGCACCATACCTAGTATGGAGGTGCAAGGATACATGAGTCCTGCCTGACTTTCTGGGGAAACCCTGAAGCCTCACAAGAATGCTTAGCTTAGGCCTCAGTCCATTGCCCATTCCCGAATAACTCCAGAAAAACTAGGTCATTTTTTACCCTTGTGGGTAAATATGTGGGAATACCTCTGGCAGCAACCAACATCAGCTTTGCTCACCTTGGGCAGGGTAGATTTCCAAAGTGACAGCTCCCTTTCTACATGGACCACCAAATACTTGGGACAGTCAGCAGAATTTTCAAGAAAACCCTGACTGCCAGAAGCCAGCTCTGTACTCTGCATTATGATTAAAAAGAAACATATCATCCAGCCAAAGAGTCTCCTGTTCTCTGGCATCAGACAGATCACTACAAAAACAGGAGCTGCTGTCTGACCTGAATTCTTTTTTACATCTTCGCGGTGCCATGTGCTCGTTCTCCACATAAACAGTCCGTGCCACTGAATTCTTCGTGTCATGCTGACCTGGAGCAATGAGCTCTGTAGCATAAAAGTAATTTGATTTTAACCAGAAGCCACTGCGTAGTGTAGGAGGATATTTTCCACACTGACTCTGGCACTGTCTGCTTGGTGACCTTGAACAGGTAGCATTATCTGTCTTCGTCTCTTTGTCAAACAGAGATACTGGTACTGACCACTCTTGTAAAGTACTTTGACATCTGCCGACAATAAAAATCTAGGTGTTGACATTATTGTGCAACAAGTATTTACTCTCATCTGCTTTAAATCTCTCCCTCCTTCATTTTCATTGAATAACCCCTTTGTTCCTGTATTATGAAACACTGTAAGTAGACTCACAACTGCTCACAGAAGTGAAAACGGATGGACACAGACTGACGGAGAGCCCCTCCTGCAGAGCTGGACTTCCAGGGGTGAAACCCTAGCCCCACTGGCCTCAGTGGGAATGCTGCCAGTGGGGTGACTAGTTTATTGCTGATTCACAGTAAACGACAGTAAGAAAAGCATTTCGTAACATTTTCTAATCTGCTTCTTGAGGGTTTAGTCATCCCCAAAGTCAATATGAATAAGGATTACTCTTCCCTTTCAACAAATGGACCCCTCATGTAAAACTCTGCCCAGTTAACAATTCCTTCACTGTATGGGGGGTGGGTTTTTTTGTTTTTCTGGTGAAGTTAACACCATCCGTGGCCAAACAACACACTCAAGCCCAGTAACCTTTCAGAAAAATGACAGATGATGTCTGCTGTTCATTTCATGTGTTTTTTGCCCAGTATGGTCTCTGAGGAAAGGAAAAAGGTGCCAAAACTGAAATAAGAAAGATAACATTGGTAAATGTCAGAGCTCCCTGGTGAGTGCAGAGGTCTCAAAGACTTGAGAATGCTGAACAGATGACTCACGGGGAAGGGTTGCTGCACGTCCTGTTTTTGACAGATGGGACACTAACTTATTTTGTCTGGGATCCTGCATTCTTATGGTATTATAGTAGCATCTAGAGGCCTTAATCGTGAAAGAGATGGCTTTTGGGACTGTGTGGGGTAGAAACTCATGCGGGATAAGCGAATTGAATTTCATGTAAAATTTTGAGGCCGACTCTTGGTATGAATATTTCGGAGCTGCTTACAGCCAGGGTCTGGTTTACGGGTGCAGAAGGGCGTCTTCATTACTGAAAACACAGATTCTGTCACAGGTATACACATATGCCAGTTCTTCCTAGAAATACTAGATATAGGCATTGAGTTTATTATGAAGCCTGCTACGTCTCCTAATCATTTGGATCCACACTTCACACCTGTTCTCAGAGCTTTAATTGGACAACGGAGAGATTTTGCCTTAGTCCCATGGACAGATTTCAGAGTTATTTCTGCTCAGGTTAGTCCAAAAGTAAATTTTTTTTGTGTTTCTAGCATTGAAAAAGAGGTCACATTAAAAACTAAACATCACTTCCAAGTGAATAGGCAATGTATTCTGTATTTGTAATGTTGAAATCACAGACTGACTTTCCCATATTTCCCCCAGCATCTTCAGCCAAAGCCATTGGCTGAATGCAAAAGTACATGAACAGCCCTAAATCCCACACTATTTTTAATTGAGTTCACTATTCAACAAATAAATAAAGCCACACAGCTCTAATGTAATGATGCTTGTGATGACATTTTCCACATCCTGCTCCAGATCTCCATGTCATTTGTCCCACCACAAGCTAGTGTAACATACCCTACAGCAGGATGAAGAGTTTGGAGTCTGCTACTGTCTGTGAACTAAAACAGACCTGGAGTGAAATCCTGACCTCAGACAATAGCAGCTTTGCCACCAACATAAGTGGGACCAGTTTATTAGCCCGGGATTTCTAACTCAGGCATTAGAGGCTTGTATTTTTGACAGTTTTAATCCAGAAGCCGTGAGCTCACTACTGTCATCTGCAGATGTGATTACATGGGTAGACAGGATAAAGCTGGAGTACTCAGAGTATTTCTGCTCCGCTTCTGCTTCCAAATTTGAAGCTGTCACTCAACCGATCCTGTCCAGCCAACTAATTGTTCTTCTGGGGACAAAGTCCTGTGGCTAATGCGTCCCCGTGGCCTCCCATTTAACATGCTGGAGAAGGAATACAAATTTGTCTACTTCCCCCTCCCCTTCTTATCCAGTTGAAATAATAAATATTTTACCCATGATTTATTGGATTTCAGTTTGTTGAAAAGATCCTCCAAACAAATGAAGTTTTAATGGCAACAAACGCCAGCCGCAGCACATTAGAAAATATAAACAGCAGCGGAGACCGTTAAACAAAAACCACTTCAGATACAGCTGACATAGTGCTCAGCCATGTTCACGTCCTGAGGCCAGGGCCCTCAAGAGAGGGTCACAGCAAGTCCCTCACTGGAAAAAGAAATCTGCAAGTATCATGGATTTGAGTCCTTTGAATGCTAAGGGCTGCAAGAAAGACTTTTGAAGTGACCAGTGCAGGCTTTGGGCTATTCAGGACCATAGGCAAGAACTTCGATGGAGGGATCCACTTCTAAAGAGGAAGACTCGAGGCAGCCCCCCACTCTCTGGTCCCTTCCCTCTGCCTTCCCCACTGCACACCACTTTTTGCCAGCCCTCCAGCTCCCCACCTCTGTCCCGTGCCCTCCTCCTAACAAACGGGCTCAAAGTCGAGGTCCATCACTGCAAGCAGCACCTGCACAGCACCTGTGTTGGAGCCACCCAGCACTGCCTCACAGATGAGCAAGTTGCCCTGAATAACCCTTACTGCAAGAAAGGCTGATGCGCATGTCTTTGCAGCCCAGGGGAAGTAATTTAAATCATTTTGCTGTGCTATGGAAGATGAATGTGCTACCTGTGCATAGGCCACAGGAGCCAGTGCATGGCTGGGTACGACAGAGAAATTGTCCCCCACTCCAGGAAGCATCCAGTGTGCTCACAGCCCACGTCTGTCTCCTTCACACATCTGTGTTTGCATGCGTAGGAGGACGCGAGTTCTGTTTGCCTGGGTTCATTCTCAGTACATGTGCAGTTGTTCCTCTGCCCTCCCGTCAGATTTGCCAGCACAACCGATGGTGCAATCACTCCTAAAGCCAATCCTGTCAAAATGACCAGATCCCTCGACTACTTCTAGTAGAATGATTTTTTTCTGACTCATTTTGACAGTATCAGAGTAGAGAGCAAGAACATACGCAGCTACACCTGCACGTTTAAGGCTGGTGGAGGTAGCAATCAGGTAGGGATCAGGTGGATGTGGCTGGCAGCCAGTATCCTCTTCAGTGAGCTCATCTTCAGCCAGAACAAGATGTCTCAGCATTGCCTCAGGACCAAATGACTCTAAATAAACTCTCTAGTTACAGATACCTCATCCTCTTGTGTGGGGAATGGATTTACATCTATTAACACACCATCTAGAAAATAAGTAATTCAGTTCAATGTACTGCAGGGAAAAAAGAGAGTATTTGACATATGAGGCAATCATGGCTGCTGCCATTGCTCGTTTAGTCTTGGATTTAACCTGAATTCCCTTATCCTTTCTCCAGATACTGTTGATGAAGCAGGTAAATTATTCTCCCAAGAAGACCTTGTTCACTTACTGCAGCTTTGGGATCTGCTACTGGATCCATCATATAATATGAACAGAGGAACAATCTTTTCCCTCTATTTTTGGTAGCTAACAATTTCCCCGAGGTCTCCTGCAGCTTGCCTGAGAAAGATGCAGATGCCTTTCAGAAGATGGTACACAGCTACACTCCTAGATGGGGCTAATTGTTGTAGCTGTACTGAGGAATCAGCAGATATTAGCTGATGCTCTGTCCTGCAGAAGTCCGCCTAGTCTCCTCTATCCAGTATATTAGCTGGACTTAAGGATTGTTTGAGGTATTTATTTTAAACTTTGAGGCTCATGGAAGGTAACAGACAGAGCGAACACTTATCAGGACTCATTTGAGCCAACAGTGGCCTTCTTGAACCTGAGCAGCAGTTTCTAGACCAGAGCAAAGACTCAACCTCAGAAGATTTTGACGGTGCAACACCAACTAGTAGCACACGGCTGCCTACCAGGCGACCCTTCTGTATTCATCAAGCCGACACAGAGGTGAATACCTGCAGCACACCCAGATAGGCCTACTGTGAAGGAACTCAGGCTGGCTCCCCTTTGCGGTGGTGTGACACAATGGGAACCTTCAGGGAAGCTCTTCAAGCCATGGCAGCTTACCTAGGCCATGTAAGAGACTGGAGACTCCTGCTTGAGAGATAAAACACTCCGCTCCTTCACAGCAGTCACATCAAAGTCCAAGCAGAAGGGGACTAAGAAGAGCTATCCATCAACCCAACTCCCTTTTGTCAAGCCCAGTCCAAGGATGTTTTCTGCTGCACAAATCCTAGGGTCTCATCTCTCCATTGCTTTTTCTTAACTCATAGATGCTACCTAAAACAGCCTTGATGCGTGCACAGCCAGGATCTCCACCTTTTATTCAAACAGGGGAAGCATGGACAAGTAATGTGTTCCAGACACTGGAAATCAGGATGTTTTGATTTGAGATAAAGTACAAAACATGTGTGAGTGACCAAAGACACACTGCCTGAGCCTTTCAGGAAATAAGTGATTCAAGACATTTTACCATAAGAGCAAGAGTTTACTGTCAATAAACCATTGTTTACTGTCTACACAAGAGCTGTGGCTACTACTTTATTCAAACATTCATATTTTGTCTACTTAATCCATTCCAAGTCACTGCAAACAATTTCCCTTTCATCAGTCATGGATGCCTGGGAAAGGGCCCTGTCTGTCTATATGGAATCCAAACTGCACCTTGACATCCCAGCATGTCCAGGGCTTGTGCACTTCCAACCCTGCATGTGCACCGACCCGAGCAGACACATCTTCCCTGCTGTCTTTCCAGCACTAACGGCAGTCAGCAGGCTTCACACAGCACTTGGCTGAGGCCACAACATGAAGCCCACCTTCCAGGAGCACGGCCCCTGCCAGTACAGCTCATGCAGCCTTCACACTTGGGATCATCTATGGAGACTCCAAGCTAAGCTCATGGAGCACCAGCATGGTTCAAACAGATGCCAGGTATCTGGAAAACACTGAGTTTTATTTAAAAAAAAAAAAAAACACCAAACCGTAACGCCCACAACAATCTATAGCAAAAAGCTAGTTCCACTCTAACCTATGAGCTTAGCATAAAAAGACTGACTGCACTGGGAAATGTCATAATCCAGTTGATTATAAACCACATACCGAATACTCACAATCAATCATCAATCAGATTTATTTCATTATGTAGAAAATCACTAAGTCATGACTATAAGCTCCGTGCTGTGTTGTGTACTGAAAGATACCATAATTAAGCTGCAGCAGATCCTAACTGTTCCAGGAATGAACAATGTCAGGAGAACAAAGTGGCCAATGTGGATATGCAAGAGATAGATCATGCAACAATTGTTACAGGGTAAAAACCACTTGTTTGTTTGAAACCTGAGCGCTTTCATTTCATTTTTAACTGAAGACCAGGACGGGATTTGAGTTAAGGAGAAGGCAGCAAGCAAGGAGGATGAGGTAGGTAAATGAGGTCAATAAAAATAATCACTGTTAATAGCAGGGGAGAAAAATAGAGAAATCTAAATATATTCACTGACGAGGACATAGATATAACCAGAAACAACTCAAGGTTCTGCAGTGAACAGTCCTACACTGGTAAAGAGCCTAATCCAAAGCCTACTGAAATCAGGGTCTTTCCACTGACTTTGTTGTGTGTGACTGCAGGACAAGCAAAACCTTTCCCATTGCAGACTGTCTGCCACAAAATCTTTTCTGTTTCTCTACACATTTTTCCACTGTTCTTAATAAAGCCATTTTCTTACATTATGTTAATATTTTAAAAAAAAGAGAAACCCTTCATAAATACACAATCAACCCTGAGGTAATTTTCCTAAAATAATTTTTTAAATAAACTGCTCTGTGCAAACTTCAGTCACTTCAAAATGTGCTTTGAAACTGAAGACTGTGGAAAAGTTAAAGAAGTGATTGCTGATAAATAGTTCCATATGATTTATTGAATATAATATCCTTCCCCCTACAACAGAATGCTTTTTCAGATCTTGGGGCACAGACTTTTTGCCTGCTAAGAGATGTGTGCTAAAGTTTAATAAGATCTTTATATGCTAAAGAACTTCCTCCAGTTCCAGAACACCCCATACCTATTCCGCTTCGTCAGTACTCTCTTAAATAGAAATATGCTTTAGGATGAAACAGAACTAAGTTGGTGGAGTTGTACAAAAGCGACTTCTATAAAATACTTGAAGTGTTTCTCCTTGCTGTCAGAGCAGGAAGGATGCCCATTTTTAGTTAGGTTGTGGCAACACCCAAAGGTTTATCAGACGCTCTCCCAAATTCCACAGAAATTTTTCCTGGGGTCTGAAAGAGAATGGAAGTTGTAACTGCCTCACAGCAGCATCAAATATATATGATGGCAATATAACAGCAGATGGAGAGCTTTTGATGGTAAGATTATGGAGTACAGTATCTTGATAGCGGCTCTGAGAAATCACACCACCTCCCCTTTCTCAGAAGAGGTCATGTAAGGCATTTCAGTATATTGCGCTGAGCCCTAGAAATATGTTATCTGGAAAGACTCAGTGTCTAAAACAAACCCAGAACTAGACATCCTTTCAGCTTTCCTGCATAGTTCTATTGCACCAGTTGCCTTACAAAGCACTCAGAAAGCTGCCCTGGGTAAGCTAATGCAAACTCTCATTTAACACATGCATAGATACTGCTCACTAGCTTCACAGGATTAGTGCTCTCTGTAAATCTATTGATGTAAACCAGCCAGAAATTATGCAGGTTTAAACAGACAAGGGCACATCCGTATGCAAAAGCCTCAGATGGAACCATCCTCTTTCTTCTGCTAAAGCTGTACAACTTTGTGTGTAGAAGATTGCTTTCGAGACAACTGGAGCAGGAGCCCAAACTTGGTGCCTGGCCTTTTGCTAATCGTGTGAGGAACAGGGCAATCATCCCCATAGACTGGAGCCTAAGGCCTCCAGATTGGCTTTGCTTAGGACACGTGTAAATCGACATAGGCCTGATGTCCACTGTTCGTACGTGCAGCAGCTTCAGGCCAGAAGTTGCATGCCTTGGTAGGGTGAAATCACGCATGCCCTAATCTGCTCTTTTACACATCACTGGATCTGGCCAGGATTCCCAATCCTACTCAGGCAGAATGCAGGCAGGAACAGGAAGATCTATCTGTACCAATTTGTCAGACGTGAACTCAGATGCCTTCAGAGTGCTTGGAAGGACATAAACGGTGCTCTTTTCCAAAACCCATAGCAAGTAAATGGCTGGGTTGAGCTCTCTGAGCTCTAAACAGGAAACAGGTTCTTCATTCTCAAGTGCCTCAATGAAAAATATCATCTAGAGTGGCAGTAACGCCTCTGTTTGCATGCAGCTAGAGTATGCCAGAAGTTCAGGTGAGAACACATGAAAGCCCCAGATGCAAAATACTGACACTGAGCAGAAAGGGGCAACTGAGCTCCAGGTTCCCCTTGATCAGCAGGGCTGATATCCAACTGGTAGGATCCTGCCAAAGGTATTAAATACTGGGCCTTTAGGAGAGTCTAGAAGGAAAAGTGAGACAGCAGGTGAAAATCCTGTAAATGTTCACCCTAAAACCTCCAGAACTATGACCATCATGAAAACCCCTTCTATAAGAAGAAAAGCTAAGATAAAGATGCATTTGGAATGGGGAACCGAACCACTTCGTCCCGTCATGCCACGCATCTCTGCAAAGGCACATAAATGTCCCCAGAAGTCCCAGCAGACTCAGTACTTTTCTAGCAAATGCTCCTTCAGCTGAAAACGGAGCTGAGCAGGAGATGGACAGTACTGATCAACAGTGAGGAAGAAGCCAGCTGAGTATGAACATGTGAGACTCACTCATATGTTTTGTGTTCTTCAGTTTGTTGTAGGACAGAAAGGTTGTGTGTGGGTGGGCTGAGAGCCCCCCACTCACACAATGTGGGAACAATAAATCACAGGCAGCCCTGAGGAGCCACTTGTCATTTTCAAATGTGAAAAGCCCTCTTTCTCCTCTGGAAAAACCTCCAGTTTTGCCCTCCTCTCTCAATCCCAACCCAGCACAGGTTTCTTGGGAAGGGTCTCATAACCCATAAAACTCTCCCTGGGCAGGGCAGCCAGTGGGTCTGTGAGACAGCTGGCTGAACCATTCAAGTCTGGTCTTGCTTGGATGATGATGTTTTAGTCTTGACTCTGCATACACTATTACAGCACTAGATCTGGCTTTGGCTAGCCCCAATTCCCATCACGACTCAGTACATGCAAGGAATGCCATGTCTTTCAGCACACTAGTTCTGATTCGCTGACTACAACCAGCTTCCTTGGAGGCAACCACTGTCTCATCCCTCCTTGGCACTTTTTACCTGTCTCTGCTTTTCACATATCTCCTTCCTCCCAACATTTCCCAGTTGGGTCTTCTGAAAGTCCTTATTGCCCAGCATTCAGCATGGAGCAGTGACAAGAGGAAGATGGTGGAGTTCACTGATCCCATCATGGCCAAACACACATACACTTCAGACATTGGTTTCTGTAATTCCTCAGCCTGTCCTATGGAAAGAGGTCACCATGTTGATTTATAAACTTAGGAACTAAATGTCTCTCACAGACCTAGTGAGTAAACGGTCGGCCTCCCCAGTAGCCTTGCAAAGCTACATATGGCAAGCAGAGCTTCACAAAGGCTTTTGTCCGCATTTCCCATCAGTCAGACTATGAAGACAAATGACTAAATCCAAACTATGGCCAAGGTTACCTTATCAGTGACCCCCAGCCTCTGCCCTTGCTTCAGTAGGCCCTAGAGATTGCTCAGAGTGTCCATTCCCAGCCACACACAGATACTCTCCCCACCAGGCTCTCTGCCCTTGTAAACATTTTGGTCCTTTTCCTTGGGAAACAGCGGCTGCAGAGCATAGAATTAGCTGCATTAGTCTCAGGGGCATCCCTAGCATCAAGAGAGGGAGGATATTAACCTGAAATTAGATGGTTTTCACTTTTCTCTATGTTTTCTAAGCCTACCTGCCATTTTGGACGCAGTGCTCTAGGAGGTGAACGGCATCCTGCTGTCTCCACCACCAAGGCACATACAGCATGCCCTGCACACACAGACAAGTCATTTCAGTCAGGGACAGGCGACATCCATCCTGCGCACTTCTACCACAAACAACAACCTTTACTCGTCTTTCCTTTCTGTCTGTATGAGTTGAAGTCTGCTGTTGGTTATTGCTAGCAGATACAATTGGCCTCTCTGTTACCTTTATACATGTGAAATATGTGCTGCTATGTTTGCAATTATGAAAGTTTAAATGAAATCTTAATTGCAAGAAAAAAGAATTTTTAGTCATATTTACACTACCTAGAATGAGTAATGAGAATTCATATTGTGTCAGATGTCAGAGGTTTTGTTGCTATTACTCTTTTGACCAGTTATTAAGCGTAATAATTGAAGAGGTTTATAGAAAAAAGTTACACTGTATTCTGTCTTTTGTTCCATTTTTGCAATAAAAATCAACAAGCTAAGCTCTGCCTGAGCTACAGAAGAGTTAATTTAAAGAATAACAGTGGTAACAATGCTCTTCTCAAAGGGATATTTATTTGGTTTTAAAGAACTCGTTCTTCATGCAAAGAAAATGAAGGTTGGAACCAGAAGAGAAACATCTGCCTCCTCCAAAGTTACGAAAAACTGTGTTGCACATTCCTAACCTTTCTTCTGCCCTTTTGGCTAAAAATCAGTTACTTTTCTTTTAAGGTAATATATACATGTGAGCAACCGGGCAAACAGCATATAAAAATCACTCTTCAGAGTTAAACACAAATAGATTAACTAAAAAGAAGGAGTATAATATATTTTCACTTGTGGGAAGAAATATTTTCAATTAGCAGAGAGACTTCTTTCTGGAGGAAAGATCTGATCCTTTCTGGTCTTTCAGACCTGAGGAAGGTACAGGATGACGGCAGCAGACCCTTAATTGTTTTGGGTTTTGAAGCAAAATTTTAAAAAGTTTTTTAAAATGCTTTTGACATAATTTGCCCCTCCACCACTCCTCTACATGAAAATACTTAGCAAATTGTTGGTTCCTTTGAGACTGACATTTATGTTAGCAAAAGAAGTAAAATTTTGCCCATTTCTGCTGGGACTGGGGGTGGACATGTCACTCAGAGCCCTGGCACCACCAGTTTGAGCCTTGCTCTGGGTCTTTCGGGCTGAAATGTCCAGTTAGATATGACAAGAAATATAGAGGAAACTGGGTACCAGCTGATATATGGTTTACTAAATTCTACAGCCCTGGTAATTTTGGCAGGAGAGAAGTGGAAAAAAAGATAGTGCAAAACTACACAACTGTCAAGAAATTCTAGCACATCCAAAATCTATTAACAAAATATTTTTATGCTTTGAACAATGCAAACTGAATGGATTTTTTCATTTAATCAAACTGCTTTTCCATTTTTTCCAGCTGCCTTTCCTATCTATTTACAGGCAGTTTTCTTGACTGGCTGAATACAACTGTAAAAACATCAGACTAAAGCAGTTAAAGACACCAAATAATGCTTTTGAGAACAGGTAGCTTTACAGAGTCCAGAAGGAAATAGCTGAAAGCTAAAATGTTCAGTTTATTCTGCAGGAGTGGGGCATAATGAAAACAGATGGAAACGATTTGGATGGCAAGTTTCTTTTATATATCTCAACATCTCCCTAACCTCAGCATTCACCTTGAGTACAAATTGCCCCAGCAACTTGCAGTCCGGGATTAAGAAACTATTGCTTATTTAAATACAGATTTGCTGGGGATATCCACAGGAAATTTGAGGAGCTACTTACTGAATGCAGACCATTGTTTGCATTACAGTAGCACTTAGAAGACTCCAGCAAATCAAGCACGGTGTGCACGGTACTGTACAAATTTTGGAGGTACCCTCCCTAGCTCAAATTGCCGTAATTTTCCACTATTACTACATCACCTAAGTGCTTAGAAGTTCCTGTTGAGTTGAAAAGCTCCTTTTTACCCTGAAGGTGTCCCAGCCCGTGCAGCTAATACAATGAAAAGGGGTTCTCATCAGCTGTAGCCGATGGGCAGCTGTGGGCCCAAAGGTGAACGTGACTGGTTCAACGTTACACAGGCAATCTCTGGTAGAGCCAAGTGTAAATCCTCGTCTCTGGCACCAAAGCCTGTGTCACAACCAAACCCAGTTCTCTCTGATCTTGCTTCTCTCTTGTTCACATAAATATTTGCACGGCTAGAATGAAACCACATTGCATTTTTTTGCCCTTAGGAAAAACAAGTACTTAAAATATTTCTGTAGTCCCACCCCCCTCCCCTTTTCTTAAGGAGTTGGTGGGGGAAACATATTTTTATTTTTCTTGGCAAAGAAGAAAAGAAGGAGCAGGCCCAGGTGGAGTCAGAGTCCCTGAAAGCCCTTCATTCTTCAGCTCTGCCCACCCTGGCATCACTGCAGGACAGCACAGACACAGCTGCAACAGCTGGAGTCCCCAGCTCAGGTAGGGGAGCAGGTCAGTAGCAGTATGAAGGTTTTCCTAAGTGAGGCCACTGAACATTTCCATGGGAAAGTTGTGTAATCCACGCTGGATTACCTGTGCCAACCGTAGTTCACTGAAAAATCAACCCAGGTCAGATGACAGTACGAGCACACGCTGAATGTCCCAAGCAGGATCAACACGGAGGATGAACGTGATTAACCCAGGCTTCTCCCCTTCTGAGGAACAATGAGAACAATTCACTCCCTTTAAAAACCATCCAGGGTCATCTTGGGCTCTGCCAGGGGAATTTCACCTGCTTGTGCCAGCAGCGTGTTCAGTTCCAGGAAAAGTACCAGAACATGCTCACATCCACACGGAACAGCCCAAGGTGGAAAAACTTCCCACGTTGCCCCAATCCCGCCTGACCCCTCTCCCGGGATGATGGCTGGCTGATTTTGCAGGCATAGCCAAGCCCCCTCCCGGCGAGGTGAGACAGGAGAGCGGCTTCACGCCCACTTGCCTACAAAAGGAGGAGGAGGGGGAAGGCATGTATGTCTGCAATATGTTTGCCCATTTTGACTCTTTATTTCTAACACATGTTTCTTCTTTTATGCAAAACATGTCTCTTCTGTTTTCTGTCTCCTTGATTTCGTTTTAAAATGCAGTATTTTTGTGGCACGTAGAGATACAGATACCAAGAGGAGAGGGAAAGTGGTACAAAAAGCAATTAAGTCTGGTGGCTGGTTATTGTCATGCACTGAGAAACAACTAAAACCATTCCCTTTGAAAAAGGGGCCACTTCTGCTGCTGATACGCACAGGTTTTCACAGCTCCCACTAACATGACTGGAAACTATCCAGGTAAAACTCTTGTCTCGGTCAAAGATTAGACTATGGTTTCTGAGATGAATGGAAATCTTTCAAAGCAAGAACCAGCATCATTGCTGGATTCCCCTAGCCTTGTCAATCATTTATTTAATCGATATTTGTGCTCCAAAATTCTTGTATTACTACACGAAGGCTCTCTAAGGCAATAAACTGCTTTAATGCCTAGCCTTGTCAATCATTTATTTAATCGATATTTGTGCTCCAAAATTCTTGTATTACTACACGAAGGCTCTCTAAGGCAATAAACTGCTTTAATGCCTAGCCTTGTCAATCATTTATTTAATCGATATTTGTGCTCCAAAATTCTTGTATTACTACACGAAGGCTCTCTAAGGCAATAAACTGCTTTAATGCCTAGCCTTGTCAATCATTTATTTAATCGATATTTGTGCTCCAAAATTCTTGTATTACTACACGAAGGCTCTCTAAGGCAATAAACTGCTTTAATGCCTAGCCTTGTCAATCATTTATTTAATCGATATTTGTGCTCCAAAATTCTTGTATTACTACACGAAGGCTCTCTAAGGCAATAAACTGCTTTAATGCCTAGCCTTGTCAATCATTTATTTAATCGATATTTGTGCTCCAAAATTCTTGTATTACTACACGAAGGCTCTCTAAGGCAATAAACTGCTTTAATGCCTAGCCTTGTCAATCATTTATTTAATCGATATTTGTGCTCCAAAATTCTTGTATTACTACACGAAGGCTCTCTAAGGCAATAAACTGCTTTAATGCCTAGCCTTGTCAATCATTTATTTAATCGATATTTGTGCTCCAAAATTCTTGTATTACTACACGAAGGCTCTCTAAGGCAATAAACTGCTTTAATGAGCTTTACTGAGTACATCTATGCTGAATGGCTGAGCAGAAAGAAGTACAGGGAGAGCCTAGAAGTTCTGCTCTGGAGTAAATGGGTTTCATGGTTTGTTTTTTATAAAAAGTGCTTTGGAGGTTCCCAAGACTGCAAGAAGTTTGTATCTGTCCATTGACCCAAACCCTGGGGCAAGTACTATGGCACAACGCTTCCAGGATGTTGCTATCCTGCACATCTGATACTGCAGTAGTCCCCGCAATTTGAATTAAACCAGTTACGTTGGAAATAGAAAAGTCCTAGCCCACTAAATTTTCTGTGAACCATGGATTATACACAAGAACTCAAACTGGAAACTGAGATAAGCCTTTCTCAGGGAAAGCACTGCAGGTTGGGAGTATGTGATACCGCATGCCTCCACAGGGCAAATTCTTCTGCCCAAGCTGCAGGGAGCTCCCATTGAGAACATGCATCCTTGCAATAAAAATCAACAAGCTAAGCCCTGTCTTAGCTACAAAAGAGCTAATTTAAAGAATAACAGTCGTTAACACGAGGATTTTTAACCCTGCTCAGGTACGGCCCAAGGCCTGCCGTGCTGGCCCAGACCTTGACACACCTTTAAAATGTGCTGAGCCACCCTGACTCCATCTGTGCATGAGTTTTTCAGCTGCTCCTGCAGACCAGCTCTGCTGCCACTGTTTCCAAAGGCAGCTGAACCAAGAGCCTCCTCGGCACTCAGAAATCACCCTGAGCCAGAGGGTCTGCCAGACCCCTCGCTGCGGCTGCTAGTGTATCAGGGTTGTCTCCCACAAACCTCGCACGACCTCAGCACCAGGTCCTGTTGGCGCCAGGGAGGATCCAGGGAGGTACAGCTCCCCACACGCCTTGGGCTACGAGCGCATTCCTGAGCACCAACAAGCCGCTTGGTACACTGGTGACAGAAGTTAACATGAGCTGCTACAAGCTGGGACTACTTTCCGCACTAATCTAGTCATAACGTTAAAACAAACTATTTCCGGACTGCAATTATTGCACCTCATAGAGAAATTGTACGATGCTGAAATTAACAAAATGCTCAAGTGCATTTAATTACTAACAGATACCTTTAAACTTGTGGTTAGGAAACTGTTAGCCATTCCTGAAGCATGTGCCCCACAATTCAGTTCCACTCTGAAGCATTTTCAGAATCTGCTGATCCATAAAACGTACCATTGGAGAAGGTTTGTTTTGGCAGAGGTCTCGGTTTTGTCCAGCAAACTAATAGTGTCCGTTAACACACCATTACATACATCGTTAACATACTTGGCAACTGGGTTTTCCCCCCAAGAATAAAGAAATCATGTGTAAATCATAATTATTGTCCGCCTGGCAGTATCAATCATCACACACAAGGCACTTGTTCTAATTCTCTACCCGCAAAAAAGTTCCTTGTGAATGCAACTGGGGTTGTCCTTGCACATGGCGCCTTACAAGGGAATCACCAGTCAAGCCACATGCTCAGTGAGTTTATACAGGCAGTTCTGTCAGGAACAGAGCTGCAGAGAAACGGCTTGCATTAGGTTGACAACAGTGTACTGACATGATGAGTAAGACAGAGATTACCTATGGAGCAATCCTTGCCCTCAACATGCAGTTCTTCCAAACAGCCACTTAAATCTATTTCTTTTCCTCTGTAGATGTCTTAGGAAAACAATAAACGGGGAAAAAGAAGCCTCAACTATGACCTTATGAGAATTACGGTGCTGAGTTTGCACTCCCCTTCATGGATTTTGCACACTCTTTCCTGTTTTATTCCAGGTCCTGTTCAGCTGTATAGGTATAATAAGGATTGACGTATTTTCTTTGCTTAGACCATAAGCTCTTTTTGGGGTGCATTTGGGGAAACCTTGCAGAGCAGGTTTTTTTATCACAGCGTTCAGCACTAGATTTCTGAAGGAATTCAGCACCACATCATGACATCCAAGTTGCGAGCTGGGCTTCCAGCAGAGCCCAGAGCTCGTCCTCTAAAGCCCTGCTGAGAGTCCGGCCCTAAGAAAGGTGGCCGAGAGGTGACAGCACAAACTAGATCTTCTTTAAATGCATACGCAGGAGGGTTTGGTCCCTGCTCCTAGAACTGAGATCCGGGACCGGTGCGTGAGATTTCATTCCTTGAGTTGACGCATCTAATTAGGCAACAAAGATTTTCTCACGTCCAAAATCACTCTCAAAACTGTAAGTTGAACATTTGAAAAACATAGCAGTGATAAAATAATAATACCAGCAATATCGCCAGCAGATGTGGCTGCCAAGCAACATTATCTACTTCATGGTTTATGACATACGTTTGATAGAAAACATTTGCAGCAAGAGAGATTGGCATTATAGCCAAGGAAAAAATTCAGCTGTGCAGTTAGCGCAAACCGGGGGTGGGAACCTCAGCTGCTGCAATTTTTCAGGAACAGGACAGAGTAACAACCACCACACACCTCTAAGAGCTGACGTTGCTGTGGGGCAGAGATGGTCTGGCTAACCTTGAGATCCTATTATTTCCTATGTTTCCATGATTTCCATTCTCTAATACAAAATGGCATTATCCTGAAGTGGGCAAGTGCCTCTCTCACCCTTTCCTCGACAGGAAAGGAT
The DNA here is from genome assembly GCA_013398225.1 of Steatornis caripensis. Taxonomy (NCBI): domain Eukaryota; kingdom Metazoa; phylum Chordata; class Aves; order Caprimulgiformes; family Steatornithidae; genus Steatornis; species Steatornis caripensis. Next base: position 268,239 of record VZSC01017443.1, on the reverse strand, counting down.
GGATCGGCATTCACATTAGGTGATAAAACAGCGTTCACAGTATGCTCCTGACAGCCCCTGGCCTTCATGGAGGAAAGCGAAACAGCCTGAACTCACCAATTCCATTGCCTATGCATTTGCTAAAGAGAGTGAAGCTGCCGACAGAATTCGTGGTTCCCCCACCATACCTCGCCTTGCAGTGTAATGGTAGGAAGGTGGAGGTGGTATTTGGTTACAAAAACAAAAAAAAAAAAAGGAACAGGGAATTTGCACTTTCCCAATTGCAGCTTGGGAGTCTCATGACAGTAAAGAATATATTTATTTTCTGCGTTTACATTTACACTTCATCTCTGACTCCTTCCCAATTCTCCCACCCTGTACTGCTTATATAAAAAGAGATGTACTAGAGACTCCAACTACAGTCTGTAGTATTTTCAGGCCTTGATGGAAGCCTGCAGTCTATTTTCCAGGCTCATAAATCTCAAGAGAAGTGTTTCATTATTCTGTCCATGCAGTGCGGAATATCTGAGCCATAGATCCTCACGGATGTTTCCTTTCTGGGCCATTCTATATACAAGCAACATTTTGCATTTCAGAAGTGCCCTTAAATTCTTTCACCAGCCCATTCCTCTTCAAACGAGCTGGAACTGAAAATTCCTCTTTCAAGTCCCATGCGATAAATTGCAACCTCAACATTCCAGCCTGAAAGGAGCATTTTTCCTCTTCTCTTAAAGCATTTTGCCTTGTAGGTAGAGGAAGACAAAAGACATGACCTTCTTCAGCAAACTGAGGACACCAGAAGCTGAAGTAAACAGCTTTCACAGTGTTTTCTCGTCCTTAGGAGTAAAGTACACAGTCTCCTTCAACAAACAGTTTCTGGTACCTTCACTATACACTAATGGACACTTTAATTAGCAAGAGGTCAAAGATGTGAAGTTCGTGTACGGATCCAAATTAGCCTTGTATTTGGTAGTCTTGGGTTCAAGACCACCTCACCCAGGCATATGAATTTGTGAGATCCTTTAATACTTTTATATATGTCCAAAGAATATTAAATCAGCTTTGTTACTAAGCCATCTGGAACAGGCAAGCTGCATTTTAGGACTGACTGTATGAATTCAAGCATCTGCCCAAATGCAATGCATTTCCAGGCTATTCTCACTTCGCAAACAAAGGAGACAAGTGAAACACCTCATAGAAAAAAACTATTGTTTGCGATCTAAAAATCACAAGGGTAGTGACTTTGGGCAAAGAAGTCCAAGAAGTTGGTGCAGAAAGGCATTTCAAGCTGGAAAGTCTTCCCAGTCAGATCTTCTCTCACATTTCAAACCACTGTGGAGTCCCCAGAAAAGGGACTAAAACATCAGCCTGAAGGAAGTGGACGTACAGCAATATGCACAGTGGTGCAACGCACTTTTGGACCTGCAAAGGTCTGGACTGCTCATGCCCCTAGGTAGCTTGTAGGCTAACACGGAAGCATGAGCAGTGTGGGCTTGCTCAAAGGGGAAGACAACAGAGACAAGAGAACCCTCTTTTATGTCCTTGCTGTAGAGCTGCTGTCAGAAGGGAAGTAGGGGAAAGCAGGGGAAACCCATTAGGACAAATCGTCAAGAAACAGACAAAGACATGCCTTACCTTTTCCATCTGCCTTCTTAGAGAAGGGTACTGAAAAATGAAGTCTTTGACCTTAAGTGATGAATGAAAACATAACTGATAATTCAAACCTGCCATGGGGCAAGTTTGAAGGAGGGTTGCCCCAAATGGTTTCATTATGTTCAAAAGCTACTGCCAGGAACACGGATTTTTTTTTCCCCTATGTTTGTTGGTTGCTCTGCATTTAAAATATCTCTGTATGTTTGTTTTTCTTCCGGTCTTTTGTGGTCGCTTTGTAAACATCTGGGCTGGGTTTTTAGTCCTTTGTACAAGAAGCGTGTGTGTGTCAGTTTTGCCAGTGGCTCTTATGTAATGCTTGTGGGGATGAAGGAATCGGTTGAAACAGCTCCTTTGAAAGGCCACCCCAACCCAAAACTATTATGGGAATAGCTCATGAAATGTCCTCTTCCCCGTTCCTTACCACACCACCAATTTCCCCAACTAGGTTAAAAACAGAGCCCTCTATTTCAGTGGTAATTACTCAATACTACATTTACTTCTTGCAATCCCATATTTCTGCTGAGTTTCGAGATGTTTGTATGTCACCAAAGGACACTCAGGCACTTTCAATCTAAATGAATTGACTCATTTGCAGGGCACAAAGGAGTACATTTCCTGAGAACGAGACCCATATATTTCTTCTCTAGTATGTAAGACCTTAATTCAGCATGAAAACGTTAACCCTCCCATTAGTGTAAGAGTGAAACTTGGCAGCCAGAAAATAAATTGTTTTACAGCATTTTCCTGCAACAGATACGAAGGGCTATTTGACAGTTAAGATCCTAATTCTTTTAAGCTCCTCTGAAAGCCCCTGCAGTTAACATTTTTATATTACTTCAAGCTAACTCTCCCCCAATAAGCGAAGAGTTTCGGAGCTTTTAAGACCAAGGGAAACACTTTGTCAAACTCTACTTTCCTGTACAATCCAGACCATAAATTTTCACCTAGAATTTCCTGCTGTAAACTCACGGATTTGGGTTGATCTGTCATAGGTTTTCAGCAAACATTGGTTTGACTCAGACCTCTCTTGTTGGTGCAGAGGTCCAGCCCGTTGTGTCCTGCACCCACCTGCTGGTCCTTTCCCTCGGCTGGAGGTGACAGCTGCGTCTTTTCCAGCCCGAGGTGAGAGCCTACCTCAGTCTTGTGGGAGGTCACAGGGAGCTGGATTTTTAAGCAGGACCCCTCGCTTCGTTTCCCTTGTACCCCAAATGGATGAAAGGCGGAGCAGAGAGGTAAAGGCTCTGTGAGAGGAGAGCTATGGATGCTGAGGCAGAAAGCTCTACAGGAGAAGGGGAGCTGAACAGGCTCAGAGTGGAGAGGTCAGTATTATGGTGCTATGCAGCTTGTACGTCAAAATTTCTTAACAGGCTCTGTTCCTTAGGAAAAAATAATCTCATTTCACAGGCTTTCATGATTACAGGGCTCCCCCCTCCCTCATTTAAAAATACCCCCACAAACCTCAATCTTCTTAATTTGCTTGGTCACAAATGCAAACAAGCTGCACTTTCTAAATAAATATTTTATGTTTTCTCCCTTCTCAACTATGGAGTTCATGTAACAGATTATCTGAACCAAATGGTTTTACAGTTCCCTACTTCCCCAGTTCCTCACCAGTAAGACTACCACAGCAGAGACAGATCACACTGCAATGCCAGCATTGCAGTTGAAAGAAAATGTGGGGTTTGCTCCACTTTGAATTTGGGTCAGTTTACCCACATTTTATTTACCACTAGGCCACTAGTCAGTATCACATACAGCCCTGCTTCTCAGAAGCCACACGTGCTTTCATTTCGCACCCATGTCCCAAGCATTAGCCAGACAGGTACAGTTTTAGGAAAAAGGATGGATTTGTACATGGCCTGATCTTAGAGGACAAGTGTGGACAGGGCTCTGAGAAAAATCGATGGTTATCCAAGCACAGCCAACATTCCAACAGTTCAGCATTTTACATCTTTGCTTGCTCCCTATGGTTGTGGTTGCAAGTTGTGTTTGAAGAAGTGAAAGCAAAAAAGGAGAAAAACATGCTGTCACCAAGAAAATGTTATTCTGACCATTGCTATAGCTAAAGGCAGCAGATAAATCTGTAATGATGAGGAAGGATAAAGATGGAGCACTACAGTCCTGACTTGAAATTTCCTGAGTTCATACAACATCTTGAGCTTTGTTCTAAGTCACCAGACAATGCAGGAGGTATCTATTCTGGTTCTGGCTTTCTCCCATTATTTCCCCTTCTATACTCAAAAAAACTGAGAAAAAGAAATACTGTCATGATTTGGACTGCATATTCATAATATAGTTCTGAAAGAAAGATGCTCTTTCTACTTGAAACAGGATTACTCATCCCTTGAAAACTTCAAAAGAAGCATCCATGGTCTTGCATGGGCTGCCTCAGAAGATCCCGGAGGATTGATTCTCTCCTCTGACACTGAGTTGTTGGTATAAACTGCATTGACCCTTCTCTCTCTGCATAGGAAAGTGCTTTTCGTTTCCTTCCATAGCATACATGTCTGTGAGTAATGAGGTCTCTATGAAAATAGGGCTGCAATCAATATCCTAGCCAATAAACAGGAGATGCCCCTAAGAGTCTGCATGACTTAACTATCATACCTATGCTTGTCTGTGTGTGCATTAATTTAAGCCCCATGTCTTCTTTCTCACTATGTTGGAAGAATTCATTAAAGAATTTCAGTATCACTGAATAAATTCTTAAAATTGCATGCTCAAATTAAGTCACACAGTCTTTTAAGGGCATCTCATTTACTGAAGTAAAACTTCTGGTTCTGTCTCTGTTCTTTTGTCTGACTTACTTAATACAGGTGAAAAGGTAACACTTTTAGACAGCCAGACATTTCCCTGAACAGAGAATAAAAACACACCAGCTATCAAAAGGGAAATAAACGCACACTGGCAAAGACCACACAAGACTAAGACTGCAAATATTGCAAGAGAAACGTGTCCCTCCCATGATGCCCTGTCTTGTTCATACCATAGATACCAACAGATAGAGTGACAAACACACTATTGTAACTCCCCAATGACAGAGATTCCCACACTCTTTTGAAAAACCTTGGATGGTAAACATCTTAGATGGCAAACACCCCATCAGTGACCCCTGCAGAACTCCAACCCCAGTTAGCAGAAGGTTAGAAAAACATCCCTTCATAATCACTGGCTGAGATTGATCTGATAAACAGCCATTAATCCCTTCAGCAGCTTGGTCAGCAGCTCATTACTTTCCATAGTGAAGGTACATGACAAATCTAGAACCATGGGCTGGTTTGATGATGGCTTGATCTGCTTATCTGCTGAACAGAAACAAAAATGTATCACTCATAACAGGGGAAGGAAGGAAGGAAGGAAGGAAGGAAGGAAGGAAGGAAGGAAGGGAGGGAGGAAGGGAGGAAGGAAGGAAAAACTTTGAAGGGATTAAACCTAGAGCAACCAAGAAAGATATTAAAATGAACATGGAAATAAACTACCAGAGACTAAAGGGCTGTTAAAACCAAAGAACTGAATGTTAGAGAGTGATGGTCACAAATTCAAAGCAATGGTCTCACATACCAGTCACAGAGGGTCAAAACTCAGCAGTACTGTGCGAACAAATCATGCAGAGGTAGAACTTTGTGAGGTAATAATGGGAACAGCAGCAAACACCCTGAGGTCTCTGAGCTCAAATGGAAATTCTGCTCCTATACATTCAAATATCAGATTTCTAATAAAAAATATATCTGGAAGTAACTCAGACAGGCTCTTCCTCACGGAGTAAGGACCTTTTAAGCAGGGAATACGTTGGACTTTCAAGAGAACAAGCAAACCTCTCTACTACAAACAACATCTTTATGGAAGTCCAACCTGTAGAGTCTCTGTTTCTGCTTGCCTCAATTTTAGATCTGTTTCCAAAACACAGATAGGTCAAATACAGACCAGCACCCAATCACAAGAGTAAAATGCCAGCTCTTTGTACATAAATCCAGATTTTGACAAAATCTGGAGGAACCATAGATTTCACTGTTGTTCACCTCTGAAGATTTCCAGGGTAGAACAAAGACTGCATGTTCAGAGTCTGGAGTGTGTCTACAGCTCCAGAAATGAGGAGAAAACATGCCTGGGTCCAGAGCTGAGGGAATGGGATCTGTATGTTTGTCCATGGGAGAAGAAATATTAAATTCCAAAAGGTAATGTTTTTAAGCTTGCTTTTAGGCTGAAACCTGAATGTCAATAATTTACTGTAACAATCAAGTACAAGTTTTGTGGTTTTTTTTTTTAAAAAAAAACTTAAATTGGATCTTTTGCACATCAGCTCTGTTCCCACAGAAGAGACTAGTTTATTGAGAGACAGGTGACTATTGAACCAGAAGTTTGGATTATGACAAGAGGTCTGCCTCAATAACTTGCCCAAGCGGATCATATGAGCACTGTTCTTTCACACAGACAGTGCAGACCCCAGGTAAGACCTCAAATGTTCGCAAGGGGACCCAGCACCCGGGGATAAGTAACACAGAGCCATTCCCATGGACACAACTGTTTTTTCTCTTGGCCTTATTGTTAACCTTCCCTCTTCCCCTATGGCTTTCTGAGCCATTCCTGATGTACATGGGCGCATCTTTGGCCAACTGTTACAAATAACACGACCGTGCAAGGGTAACAGAACGAATCTGGCCAGAAGTAACTTGACTAAAACATGACTTCAGACGGAGTCCCTCTTGGTTTTGCACTGTCAAGCAGCCAAGGCTACAGCCTGTAGCTGCATGAGGTGCATAGCTGAGATAGATAAACAACCACTGGTGACATTTCAGGCCAGCTGAGGTAATAAATGAACATTGACCTCCATTACTATCTCAGATGAGTGGAAAATATTGGCTCAATTGGCAACAAGTTTCCACGAGCAGACCTAGGATAACAGACCATGCCCTGGTTTTTCTGTGTTTTCCATCAGAGTTTTGAATAGCTTTTTGTTGCAGAAAAACTTTAAACCTTATAGTACACACAGAGCTCCAAGCTGTCCGAGCCAGAACTTGGGTCAGGAATGCTCTGACCTTGATACAGGACAGATACAGCAGCTGTAGATTACCATTATTTTTTTCCATGCCAAAACTAATTCTTCATGCCCTGCTTGCAAGACAGGAAGTCACTGATAAGCAATGTTCACACGCAGTGCAAAGCTCTTTAACGTGAGGGTACGGCCAGTGATTGGCACCATTGTCTGACCAAGTACAGACAACCTCCAGAGACCTCGGGGGGAACCATTATAACACAATTTGCCAGGAGTGCAATGTGCTCTTTGGCAGAGTTATGGAAAGCCCAGCATGAGGGCTCCCTGTGGATACCTACTCTAGCACTTGACCTGTGCAAAGCCATCAACCACAGAAGTGCCCTCAGCCCACAAAATCAAGGGTTAAACAGGCCGTGGGCTGAAGCTGCACTGGAGAGCTCAGCTAGGAAACAGGTGCACACACACAAAAAGGGACAAAACATGTTAGAGGGCAAGGAGGGGAGGAAGGACTGTTTGCCTCCCACCAGAAGGAGCCTGAGCGTCTCTGGAAACCAAATGAAGCCAGAAATTGCTTTTTGCATGCCATGGTCTGATCTGCACTGACAGCCTCTCTTCCTCAAACTGGGCACCGACTGATGAAAGTTTTACGTAGACCAGCCTCCCAAGAAGTCAAGATGTCCCCTTGCCCTAAATACCAAGCAGAGTTGACCACAAGCGATGTGCATACTCTGCTGATACTCACTTGCTGCACGTATTGAGGTCTGCAAGCCAGGCCCGGCAGTGAAAGAGTAAACCTAAGGTCACTCAGATGAAGCCACAGGGATAAAAAACAGCACTTATCAACAGGGCTGCAAAATGGTATACCAGACACTGGAGCAGCAATGTGAGTAGTCTGGGACGAAGAGACCCTTGAGGTGAAAGAATCAAGGTAAAGAATTACTCAAACCTGGACCAAAGGGTCTTTCAAATCCCCACGTGGCCCTTCAGATATTAAACAGGGATGGGGTTTGCCTACAGGTTTAGGGGTTTTATGGATTAGATGAGAGTTCACAACATGGATATGGTCAGGGATTACCGAACCATTTGCTCATACCTGGACTGCATAAAGCATTTCTGCTACAGTGGTGGCCCAAAGAGGATTCTGTGCCTGCCTGTTCCAAACTCTTTCAAGGAGAGGAATATTTCCTGCAGATCTGGGCTTTCTTTTCATTTTGAAATTACAGAAACAAAAACATGAGTTTCTTTGGCAAAGTTTCTTGGTTTGCCTTGCTGGAGATGCAATAACCAAAGCAAACGAATCAGGAGCAAGATGAGTAAGTACATATCTATCCAGTTGATAGCCATCTTACAAAGCTGTTTGACGGCAAAAAAGTACATTCTCCTGTATTGAACCAGGACATCACAACTACAAAGTGTTCCAAGTCAAACACATCCAAAAACTGTTTGACTCGTGTTTCACATTTAATTCTATATCTCTAAAAAAAAGCTTACAAAAGTAAAGCTTGTCTGGACTAAACAACTGAACTGCATGAGGCACGTGGCATTAGCTCAGGCTTCTCTGGCCAGCTTTCTAAATGAAGTGTTTGGAAATAAGAGAAACACACAGATTTGGGAGTGGAATGGATAAGAGATTTAGTTTCTCCTTTTATAATAGAGTCCTGTGTAAATCTGAAGGAGCCTGCAAAGCTTCAACAAGACATGCACTAAAAGCAGCAGCAGCTCTGTCCACATATAATAGAATTATTAAAAGCAAGGCAAAAGAGAAAGATTCAACACATTGCTGGAGAGCTGCCCAAAAGCCCACAGTTGTGATGTAGTGTTTGGACTCAAATCGTGTTAACAGGGCAATATAAATCTGCAGAGAGTAAGATAAAGTCTGAAGAGAGTATACCTGGCCAAGAAGGCCCAAAAACTGGTCACAGAATCAAGTGGTAGGTAGTTCAAAAGGGAAGTATTTCAAAATCTAATTCTATATAGTAAAAAGCTGGCTGTGCTCAGTTTATTTTGAAGGTCACACATGCATTATAGTACCAAGGGAGCAAAACCTGAGTGATCAAGAGAATGGCATAGCGAACTGCACTATAAAGACTTAATTTCCCTCACAGGTTCTACAATGGGCAGTTCAGTTATTGGCAGTGATGATGTTATTTCTAATGTAAATATTTCACTTTCAGCACAGCTGAACTGGGAGAGATTATAACAAGTAATGAATGAACTCCAAATACCTCTCCAAGCCAAAAAAACCCAGTGATGGCATGCAGAGCTGAATCCTTCCAATCATCCAGAAAGAGATGGAGAGGATTTTGCATGACTCTTAGTAATTACTACTTCCAAAACTGTCAGCGATGCCTTTTCCCACCTCTCTGTGGTCAAGGCAATTATTCTTCCAGGTTCTTACTCTTGGCCCGCACTTCCATTGTCAAGTCAATGGAAGAATGACAACATCCACCAGCTGCCTGGACAACATCCAGCCTGGATTATTACAATGAGGCTGCATGAGAAACAGGATTAGGAAAGCAGAGAAAGTCTACTGATAACACTGCCCCATTTGTTTTGATTCAAGATATTAAGGTTGTTCAGTAAATATCTGTGGTACGTGGGAGACTTCCCTGCACCCTAAAGAGCTCCATGGCATTTCATTAGCTTCTCTTTACTGCAAAATTGGATAGCTGGGTGGTGATAGCTACGTCAGTTTCAGTGAAGGTTTCCTAGGTTTAGCATTTGTATTATTTTCTCCTTGGTGTACTAAGAAGTATTCCTAGAGATCGCCTACAACATGATGGGGAAGGAAAGCTCTTTGTGCAGGACCTCACTGTTTAATTTACGGCATATCATAATGTTCCCATTCCTTGTAATAACATAAGCTAGTATTCATGCTCTCTTAAAATACGGCCCAACCAGATGGGTTTGCATATTCACAAGTCTAGCAATGAAATATTCAATGTAGTAATTGCTTCTATCACATCCATTTTGTTAAAAAGCTCTCTGGAGTATTCTTCCAAAAACTAAAAACACCACCCTGTGCTCAAAACACAGGATATCATTTGACTGTGCACACTGACTTCAGCTTGATGAATTTATGAACGAAGTTGTAGAGCGTGACCGTCTGGATTATGCAGAGAATGGACCCAACATCCAAGGAGGTCCCCTGGACTGCTGCACGCCTACCTGCCTGCTGAGTCAATAAAGGATCACATCTAAAAGATTAACCAGTACTGATGTGTCTGGTTGCATCTGTGGAAAAGGACACACTAAGAGCTTTGAGACAGAAGGGCCACTCTAGGCCTCTCAGGAAGGCGACAAATGACATAGTAGCAGACAACATAGGCCATCTTACATCGCTGTCATAATACGACCATCTCTCTGGCCTACTTTTAAAACTTTCGTAATCTCACTGATATCACCCCCAGGCAGATCCTGAAGTCAGGAACTACTCTTTTCTCTTCTGTTCCACTTCCCTTTTCTTATTTGTCTGCAAGTCCTTAGCAAAACAAATTCTGGGGAGCAAAATTTAGATGATCAGATGTGAAGGAAAGGAGGAACACAGGAGAAGTCAATTTTGAAGAAAACCAAAGACAGTGCTTGGCTGACCAAAAACTCTGGTGTTGGAATAAGCTGGCGCTCACAATACAGGACATTTTTGTGAGAGAACAGAGATATTTTCTACTGTCTTCTGAAGCAAGGGGGTTTATGACCTGAAGGATCCTGTGACTGATGTGGGTTTTGTTCCCATGCAAAAAAGCATTTAATCCTTGGCTTCGGCCTTGTTTTTGAAAATGAGACTGGTGAAAAACTGAAGCAGTGATTACAAACCATTCCCTGTTCTTGGAGGAATAATGAGCGTAAAAAACACAATCCCAAGTGCCAAGCAAAATGGCTAAGGTTAATATTATTTGTCATTACAAGTGCAGAAAGAATACTAGCTGCCAGAAGCTCTCTGCAAGGATGTGAAATCCATATTTCTTGTACTTTTTTCTGTTTTGACAACTAGAAATAATATTTTTCAATTGCTAGATCAACCTAAAAGTTACAGCAATGCAGCCTTAAAAGGATTCACGGCCTGCATGACCAGCGTAGAAGCAGGGATTTGTGTGCAGCTCCACACACCAACCTTGACCATCCCTGTGGATCCTGGGCCAGGTCCTGACCTCATTCAGATCCATATAAATCCACAGCCATTTCGGTGGGGCTGCAGGGATGTGAGATCAGAATTTGGCTGGTTACGTTGGCTGAGCTGTGGCAGGCGGGCACTTGCCAAAGAACGTTGTAATGGATCGTGTAAACACCAGGATTGCTCACAACAATTATGTAACTTGCAGTTACACTACTTTACAGAAAGATTTACAAAAGGCAATGGGCTCATGTCTCTCCTGCTCCACCCGTGTGCCATCATAGAGATCCTGTGTCAGGTCCACCCCTTCTGAACACAGATGGTGTTGTTTCTGAAATTACAAATGAAAACTCTTGTCTCCTTGCACAAAGGGCAGTGCCCTAGTTCAGATGATAACCAACAAGCCCAGAGTGAAGCAGCTCGCCTGATCACACACTCTCAGTTGTCACCCTTTCCAGCTCCTCACCTCATGTGTACTTGTCCCTCCTGGCCAGCATGGAGCTGTGTGGTTTGGGAAGACTGCTCAGGTCTGGACTCTAAAGAGTCAGCTCAGCTCAGTTCAGAACAAGAAAGCAAGGGAGAAAACTTTTCATGTAAAGTAGAGACAAAAGGACTCCTTAGGCACCTGGCACGTAGGTCAGCGGGAAGTGAAAGGAACGGGACTGGGGAGCGTACTTCTTGAGTATGGTCTCAACGCTCAACAACCACCTTTGTTCATCCACTACATCAGCAAATTTCAAGATATCTGATCGTTACACACCTGCTACTCAGGTTTTCTCCCTCTCTTCCATGCACATCCTTATCACTATTTCAGAATCTACTCCAGTCTTCTTCCCCCTCAGTGTATGTCCCATTAAGTCATGGCTGGCGACACATAACTATAAGAAAGGCCCAAATTCAGAAAAACAGTATTTTACTCTGAAAGAAAACTGCCCACAACGCTCAAAGTTTAGTCTGATTCCTCACCCTTTTGCATCCTTCAAGAAACATGACCATGTTGTAATATAATAAAAGATTTATTTCGAATATGAAACCCGTATTTAGTATTGGCTTGGCAGTGGTAGGACGGAAACCACAGGCAGCTGGCATGGATTAAGTGTCAGTTGCTTGATAAACCTGGAGCTGTCAGAACTTTCAAATTCCCTACTTAATCTGCTGCCATCCAGAGGTAAATATGTGAGAAGAGTGCCTTTAGATGAGCAGGGTTTTGTTCTTCACATCTTATCTGCATGGATACCAGCAAGAGATAAGTGTTTGCACACATAAAATTTCTATGAAACACAAGAACTGCCTGTAGCTTGTCTAACATCCTCACTGTCAGGTCCTTGGTAATAGCTTTAGATGCACCAGCAGTACGCTTCTTAATCCTTTTAAATTATAAATATTACAAACACAGTACCTCACTTCTTTCCTGGAATAGCTTCACTATCTGAAACTTCCACTACTTAAAATTAGAGAATTCTGAATCTTTCCTCTCTGAATGCCAAACGCTGTTTACTGACTACCATTCAACTGCAACCTGAGGGAAATGCAAAGAGTTCGTGATGCTGCCACCTGAATGAATGTGGAGCTGAACAGAGTGTAAAATTTGAATTAGATAGTACAAATTAACAAATTCACTTCCAGTGACTCACTGAAGTCTTTGAGCTTTAAATCCCTTATTTGCTAGTAAAGCGATGGCACCCAAGTGCTTCCAAAAAGCTAACATGCAAGGCTTTTGAATATAGGCCAACCAAACTCATTTTGGAATTTGAAATAATATCCAAGGATTTTTTCCTATTTGATCAGTTCTAGTCACCATTTCTTACTGACATAACATCTGACTTGAAGTAGAAATAAAGTCTCTTTAAAATGTCTTGCAGCTATTCAGTTATGAAGTGTGGGACAGTGCAGTGAAAATTGAGGTGATTGCCTTAAAAAGGTCAGTGTAGGTGTCTTGATGATCTTCATTCTCTACCATGCATCCCAGGCACAGGCTTTTGCTGTCTCCCCACTCCAGGACGAATTGCTTCCTCAGCCTTGGAAACTCCAAGCACTCAAGAGTCAGGACACTTTCTCCTTCTACAACCCCCAAGGAAACCATTCAGTTTACAGACCAACCAAAACCAACCATATTCTTCATTCTTGGCTTTTGTTTTAGATGGCTCACAGGGCTTGTATTTGTAAGCATTTTCCTGTAACTTTGAGAACAACAAACTTTTAATTCCGAAAGCCAAAAGCACCACAGAATCACTTGATTCCAGGAGATGGTGCTTTAAGGAAAAAAAGTCCAGAAGTGGTAAGGATACCCAAACCCTTACCAATAGTACTGAGGTGTGTCCATTACATTTCACAGTATAATCAGGACTTCATGTGCCTTTCTCCATTTAAGTCAGAAAGCAGATTTACTGCGGACAAAGTCACCTCTGACAGCCGATCACCACAAAGCAAACATGACTAAACAAAATCCATCCTAAGGGATGCAGGAGGTTCCTAACAGGGCACACTGCTTGCTTGTCATGGGAGAAACATTCGGAAAACAGGCTTATATTTAGCAAGTAATCTTGGATTTCACAGCTCTAAATGCAATTATATGCCAGATTTTTGTCAGCCAACCTTCCATTAAACCTCAGACACTAATAGCGGCATATGCCAAACGGCCTTTCACAAACCCTTGCAAAGTGACTGCCACTAAACAAACAGTTTGCTTTTCCTGGCAACATTACAAGTGATTCCCATGAGAACGGAGCTGCTTTGGGTTCATCCAGCAGCTCAAGTTCACTGAAGGCCAGTGAGGAATTGTCCATACAGCACTAGTTTTACACAGGAATCTATAGAAGGACCATGAACTGAACACACTACTAGTTATAAAGCTTTTAAACTCATCCTGGGTAGGCTCAGGAGGAAAGCAGACGTGAGCAAACTGCATCAGTGAGGGATTCAGTGCCTTCGACAATGTTAGACACAACTGGTCCTTGCATGCTCAGCCTGCTTGTCGCATGATTTCTGTGAGTGGAAAAGACTTCACTCACCACCAGCTGCCAGGACAGACATAGGTAGCTGAAAGGAGGTTGGTCTGTGGGCATCCGTTATTCAGGTGTGTTTCCAACAATAAAGTCACTGCACCAACTCTCTTGCAAATATTTCAGCCTTCGGCTCACTTCCCTCCCCCCACACCCTTCAGATGCCACTAAATTAGAAGTGAAAAATGTAAGTTGGAGAGCACATTTAACATAAGTAAAGAGATTAAGGAGTTTATCTGTCAACACTGGAGTCCAGATGTTTTTAAATTAAAAGAAAAAACAGGAGATCGAGAGAGATGCTAATTATAAGCTCTTTTCCTCCCCTTTAAAATGTTTTAAAATATTTGTTAAAATACCTAACTTTTCCTGTAGGTTTTGGAGAGGGTTTAAAAAAAAAAAAACAGCACAGATTTCAGACTAAACTTCAGTGTCTACCCAGGCGTGAGAAGGCTCAAATCTGCTTCTGATGGTACATACCATCAGAGTTTCTTTGCATATCCAACACTCACAGAGGAGTTATTTCATAGAAATTTCTGTATATGACTTCACCAGTACCAGAGCTCAAGCCCAGTAAGATATTGAATTCCAGTTTTTCATCCTTGCCTCTCAGTTTCCATCCCTAATCCATTTCCAGGAGCACAGACCTACAGCTGGACCTACAGCAGGCTCCCAGGACACCAATCTAGCTTCCACAAGGATGACAATAAAATGTAGTGAATACGTTTAAAAAAAAAATGGAAAGGGGATGGCACTCCTTTAAAAACAAGCATATCCCAGTAGTGGTTAAACACAACCCCGTCGGAATTACACCCATTATAAACAAGGGAGCCAGTCTCTGCTGTTTTACCCCGCTTCCATGTGGAGGACATCTATTTTAATGTTCCTAGGGGTGCAGCAGTGGATTCTGGGATTTATTTGATCAGTTTGTGCTGAGTTCTTACTGCCAATTTCTCTAAGAGGAAATCTTGATTAATGTCCCCTATCTAGTACAGACTGTGTTCCTGTAACCTGCATACGCCCTGAAGGGGAATAGAAGACAAGACAGGACAGAACGCCCACTTCACTGGGATTTCCTTCTGGAGATCCCCGTGTCAGGCACATCAGATGGCACTTACTACCTCCCTCTCTGATTAAGTGCCATGAATCAACCTGACAAAAACGGTGGGAAAAATTCATCAGTTTGTGCCCAACTGAGGATTTTGTAGTTCAAAGGATCTGATGCTGCAGGCCTGGGAGAGATTACTTTGGATAATAATAAAATAACTCACAGTTCTTCTAGCACAGTAATTCATCTGAGACTGGACATTCGGAAAGAGCAATCTTTAATTCTGTGACAATACCATGCTACTTTGATCACTTAATGACCAGATACAAAAGAGTTGAGAAGCTGATTTTTTTTATTGTAATAATTAATTTTAACAGGAATGAGTCCATTTTATTTCCTAACTCTAGATCTGGATGCTCCTCCACAAATTTGGGATGTGTAAAGACAGAGAAAGCTGTCTTGCAACACCATTCTGTAGAGATAAAATGGATTATATGGAAGACAAAGACATGATTGCTAGCCCACATTTCTTATGAACTCACGTCTAGAAAAAAAATTTTGTTCTTTCTTACAGGATTTTCAAAAGTGTTCTAGATTTTTACTTACACAAGTCAAGCCTGTCACCCAGTAAAGAACACTGAGACAGCTGAACACGTTCAAATGCCGGGACACTGAAGCCTGTTGATGATGGAGTGCCTGAATACTACACCTGTTGCACAGTTCGTTGGGCCAACACTGCAATGAGGTTTCATAAATGGCCAGGTTCTACTGACTGTAGCCCTCCTAATGGTTTTTTTTAATCCAAATCAGTGATCTTTATTAGACAAGATCTCACCACCTCTCCCTACATCAAAGGATAAAAAACGCTCACCTGAACTGGGGACATATTTCTTCATACGTTTAATATAAATCCTGTTGGCTCTATTAGCTGTTACAGAAACACACTCCATTTTAATGT
The DNA here is from genome assembly GCA_013398225.1 of Steatornis caripensis. Lineage (NCBI taxonomy): Eukaryota > Metazoa > Chordata > Aves > Caprimulgiformes > Steatornithidae > Steatornis > Steatornis caripensis. The sequence continues at coordinate 252,498 of VZSC01017443.1, read as the reverse complement.
TTTTTTGGCTCAAATGACCTTTTTCTTTCCAGCTTTAGTGCCTTCCTGTCCTCATTTTATCAAACTCCTAAAAACATTTCCTAAAAACATTCTATTATTGTATCTTTTTAAAATAATAATTTTTTAAAGCTATTAAAATTCTTGGAAAACTTAACTGTATTCTGAGTCATTTCCTCTTACTTTTGGATCGCCTTCCTGGTCGCATATTCTTTTCCACAAACCAAGCTACTCGACCCCTCCTCTTGGCCATGGACAGTTATTGGGACTCCATATCATCGTCAGCACAGAAAAATGCTTGAGGGTCTCAAAAGCTGATCAGCAGGAGTGATGAGAAATGCCTACAGAGAGACCCCACATCGGGCAATACAATAGCACCTACATTGGAAGAAGGGCCTAAAAAAATCTACCTACAACTGAAGACCTATGCAGAAAGATGTGTTCTGCAGGGATGCTCACACAATAACAACTACTTGCATTCTAGAGTATTCACCTGTCAACAGACATAAGGACCACGCTGCTAGTCTGTTACACATGAAGCCAGTGTTTCCCTTTAGCTGATGGTAACCCTGAGGGTACTTCCCAATGAGTCCTAAGCAATTCATAGGTCTCTAGGGATTCAGGGTTCATTCTCTCACAGAAAGGTGCCATTTACAGAAGACATCAATTTCTCCTCTTACTGTTGATGGTATCCCAGAGTAATTCTGCAACATCTCTCATATGTCTCTTAACAGAGTACCTTTAACTGGGCCAAAATCCATCTTCCTTTTTCCATAAAGACACTTGACATCTTGAGTTCATATGAGGCATACTGTGCTTTCTCTGGCATATTCCTAGGCTTTACTTCATTATTTTATATTTATGCGACAGCAAAAAAAGTTTATGCCATATGGATGTGCTGGTGTGGGGAAAAGCAACCAAGCTCTGTTGAAATCAGTAGAGTTAAACTGGCATAAACAATTGCGTATGAAGTTGCAGAGCACCCTCGGTATATGAACTCATAGTGAAGACTCAGAACTGGGCAACTAACCTGCTTCATGAGAAGTTCTGGATGGAGTACAAACACCCCTTTGTGTGCTCTCATGCCTGATAAATGTTTAAGTGAAGCAGACTTTCGCACATGTACAACTGAAAGAAAACTCTGGTTTTAAATCTACAATTATTACAAAACATGGTGATCCTCTTGCAAACCCTAAACATGTCCACATGCTACAACAATTTCAAATTGAAGTGAAAGAAGATTTTTGTAAAACTGCCACATCTCAGCCTCACTTACTCTGCTTGCAAACTGTGACAACTTAGAACCATCTCAACACGGGAAACTGCTATGATATTGTCAGAATGGAGAGCGACACTAACTTTTACATATTTGGTCCGTTGTAACTCATTTGCTCTCTAAGGATCAGCTACAGCCTGAGAAGATGCCAATGACTACTCAGGATATGGAATACATCCTGACTTCTATGCACACTGCAGACATCAAGGACAGCAGCGCAGGGCCATGTCTTTAATGCCCATATGAAAGGGAAAAACCCTATTCTTCTCAACAGCCGAAGACAGAACGGGAAATGGGAGGATCTTTGTCTTTGAGAATGAAGCCTCAAGTTCAAGTCAAATCAGTACGTTGGCTCCTGCCTTTTCTAGCCAGACACATTAGAACAAAAAAAAAAAAAAAAATCCCCCAAAACTGGAACAATGTCCCCCGGACAAAGAACATCCTGTGAACTGGAGCCACAGCACATCTGGGGGCCTCATGTTGCTGCTGAGTAATGCATGACCTGGGGACACTGTCATTTTGTGCTTAACAAGCCTCCAGAGGGAAAGCTGACATTTGAAAGAGACAAAAAAGCTTCTTCATGTGATGCCAACGTACCCTCTCCTGTTACACTGGAAAGTGGGAGCATGTGAACAACACAGACATGAGCTCATGCAGCTACACTGATGTGAGCCACAGCCTCCCAGACTTAATGCCAGGATCAAAAGCCATGTGCCAAAATACGTGGCATCTCATAGCACCTTTTATTTTATATTTCTGTTCTGCTCAGATTTCCATCAAACTCTGGACTGAAATATCAGTCAAGGTAGAGGGATAATCAGAGAAGCTTCACAATAATTGCTTGGGAAGGGACCTGATTAGTTCATTTCTTAATCAACAATTTCCCTATAAGCCATTCCACTCACCAAAAAGGTACCATGCCTGCAGATCTGGAATTGAAAAACTACAGTGACGCCAGTAAGATTCGCTTGAGATTTCACAGACCAGCTATTTGCCACTGTGTTACACAGTGACCTAAACTTCTAATTGAGGTGTGGAGATTGCCAGTCTTGTGAGCAGTTCATACCCCTTGATGCTGGGCATGGAATAGGGCACGTACATAAGAATACAACAGGCTGGGTAACCAGCTTCTTGGTGGGAGTGTAGCACCTGCAGTGAGATGACGGCAAGAGGTCTGATGATTGAGAAGATCCTGGGGTTTGATCCCTCGATGTGGCAAAGTAACAGACTAGAGTAAGTTGTCTGAGGCTTAAAGCAGAACAAAACTGCCCTCACAATACATGGGGGCAGACACTGCAAGACTGTGGGGATGATGCATTAACACTGGAATCCCTTCTCATCTTCCTTAAAATCATCTTGAGTATCTTTGGGCATGTTCTAGATCGCTGAAGTGCTTCTTTCCATCTCTGCATGGTGGAAAATTTCCAACCATATGTTTAGACATGGACTTTGTCAGAGTTGCTTACAGTTTGCGGCATTCACGTACAGTGACCTAATTCCTATACTGATCCCTTCATGAAGGCTGAGTTGGCTGGCTCTGTGAAGAACTGATAGGATTTCTGGAGCAGAGAAAAGTCCTTACAACCAGCTAAAGTTGTTTTCTGTCCCTGCCAGTTCCAGATGAAATACTGGTAAGAAGAAGTTTCACTTTTTAAAAAGAAACATGTTCTCAACATGGTTCTTATAAATTAAACCACATCACTCTTTCAAAAGACGACAAAGGAACTGCATGCATGATTGATGAAATATCCTAAACACTCTTACAGAGGAAAACGTAGCAAACGCATGGGCAGATCATAAGCAACATGCACCAGAACAAGGCCTGACAAACAGCACAGTGCAATAATCCGCATTTAGAACTCGACAGTGAATATTTGCTTACTACATGTTTATTTATTTTAATTGGAAATAAAGAAACTCAGCGATGAGTCTTCAAGTACTGGTACAGACATTTTCAAGTGTCACACAGAGCATGGCAGGCTAATTATTACTTGGCGTAAAGCATTAGAGCTCCCCAGATCTGACTGTAGACACCAGTTGAGGAAGTGAGCCATTGCTTTGGTTACGAAACTCAATTTGAGGAAATGATCAGCTTTCAGCAGTGCTACGCAGACTCCCTGTGCCTCTCTGGGAAGCCGGCCACCAGCCCGCGTGTCACAGTAAAAGCTGTGAGGTGGTTTGTTCCATGTGAGGGTGGGAGGCTGCCAATCTTAAAAAGATCATTTTTGTTATTTGCAAACACAAAAACTGCTTTAGGCTCGCTGGACATGCCAAAGCCTAGATCAAAATCACGTCCCTTTCATGGGGACAAAACATATGTTCACATTATCCCAAAAAGAAACAAGGGGGCATGAGGGAGAAAGGGGAGGGAATCTTTTTATCTTGGTTTAGCATGAAAATACCATGCATGGCTGCCAGTCGTTTATCAACTTTTCCAGATCAACAATATGTTATTTCTTAAGGCCTTTCATTAAACAGCTTTCTGTCAATCTAACTTCTATTAAATAACAAAAACCAAATGGGGAACAGTCTCAAGCTCTGGGCTTGTCACATGACACTGCTGTTTAAAGAGCTTTTTTGGTCACCACCTCACAGCAAGAGTATTCTGGAGAATCTAATTCATAATACTCACTGCTTTTGCTTTGGGATACTTCCCACGTGATTCTCTTTTTTTTCTTTTATTTGCTTGTGATGACAGAGGAGGGAGTATGCTTGCTGCTCGGGTCAGCCATCTCCACTTCTCCATTATGTGGTTCTGGTGTTGGTCACCTCTTTGCCTGGTTGAGACCTGGTTTATTTGCATTGTGTGCCCAAAAGAATAAAGACCCAAAGAAGCATAGCAGGAGGGAATTTCAAGTCATGCAAAGAAATCCTGATACTGGCAGAAGAAGGATCAGAGAGAGAGATCAGGAATCCCTCTTCCAGGATTGGAGTTGGGGGAAACAGCTAAGCAAACTGAAACAAAGTGGCCTTATCTTCTAAAAAAAACACATCTATCTTTCAACTTCAAAAGATCTTCTGTGAACAAATACCATAAAGAAGAAGATAGTGGTTTGCATAAGAAGGAGAGTGAATCAAAAGAGGTTTTTAACAACTCTTTCCTCTGTTTCATTGAGGGGGAAAAACTGCAAACACAAACACACAGGATGTATCCCAATTGGGGGTAGGAGAGAGAAGCACACAGAATATTGGCTTGTGTAACTATAATTACAGGGAGTCTATCAATCATTAAGGCAAAGTAACTGGTATTCCTTCCTACCAAGATGAATTCTCACACGCATTGTGGCAGGTCTTTGCAGGTGGATGAGCCCTAAATTGCCACAGGCAAAGGAAACCATCTATGCTGTTAAACTAATGCTAAGATGGAGCAGGATAAGGCTCTGGAGGGTTAGCATCTGGAGTCACAACAGCAACCAGGACAAAAAAACCCGAGAAAGTCATCAGTCATCTCTGTTTGTCTCCTAACATCATCTTCCAGGTGGTCCCAAGCTTTAGGCATTTTTATAATTGTCACTGGTATGTATTCTTTTACACTATCCATCCTTCTGGCAGTGGCTTCACCTGATAACAGCCACAGATAACAAGGGCAAAGAACCTTTAGTTCCTGACAACACCTGCTTTGCACAGGATGATGTTAGAGCTCCAAGTGGGGTTGTCTTTGGGCGCTGTCAGTGCCCGCAGGGACGAGCCCTGCCGCTCTGCTGTCAGCCGCAGAGCCAGAGGAGTTTGTCTTCCTGTGCCGAATCCCAGGGTCTTGAACTATGCTGGACGGGGACATCATAGGCCCTTTCACTGTGCCAGACACATCTCTTCATCAAACCTGCCCCAGTGTATTCTGACTGGCCAGCATTCCAGTAACATTTCACATTTTTAAAGCATTTATATATATATATATTTATATACATATATATATATGTATGTTTTATATGAGGTTTGGCTTTGTCCATAGTCACCTCAGGTCCATACATTTTACCAAAATGGTTAAATGAGAAAAACACTTCCAAGGCACAGTATCTGCAATACCTCCCAACAGAAACTACTGGAAGTTGCCAGTGCTCAGCTACTCTGAAAGAAAGAAACCACACTGAATTTACAGCAAGTGAGGAAGTTAGTTCATGTTTTGAGTTCCTTTTGTCTTTATTACCAGAGCTATGGCTTTTTTGTCCTTAGAACTGTCTGTCAGCAGTACTCCAAGAAAGAGGGACATCCCTTCTTGAGAGAACTTTAAACACATTGTTTAAAAATAAATAAATATCCAAAGAAATATTTAGAGTCAGTGCAATTTAAATGAACTCACATAAAGTAAGGATGATGGACACACTCAGGTTTTAAAAAGGAAAATTTACCATATGCCTTAGAAAAGTAGATGGAAGTCAAAAGACCCGCAGTTCTTACTGTGCATTACTCCCTTTTTGTTTTTCCCCTCAGTGCTTCTATACCCAAGGATTTGCTAGCAGAGAGAACGGTTTTCTTTTGGCCTTCTTCAACTCTGAACTTGGCTCTCAGCCTGCTGGTGAACATGTGAGCATCATAACTTCTACTTAGGACAGAGGCTGTAGCAAATGAAACTATGGGACAGTTCAGTACACTCAAAGCTGTCACACTCAACTACTTCTCTATTAAGCTGTCAGACACAAATTAGCAGACACCAGCATGGAGGGGAAGCGTGAAGAATCTCCATAAGGTTCAGGATGAATGGTCATTTTGTAACTCTGATTTCTAATCTGAAGTAATCAACAATAAATATATTCGAGTTACTAACATAAGACGTTTTAAACCATAGCAATAATCCAACTCCTTTAACATCTAGTGCAGACACAATGTTTAGTTTTCACCAAGGAAATTAAGGGAAGGATGGACTAAACTGACGCCTTCCCTCTGTGCCTGTACAAGGCTTTAAAAGTAAGTATCTGAAAAGGATTAGTAATAAAGCTGTTGAGCAATGTCAGCAAAAGACACCCAGTTTAGCGATGTTTCTTACCCTAGAAGTAGCCTGAAATGCAGAACAGATATTATCTCCTCAATTCATGAATGAGCGACGCTGTGAGGACAGTGGTTTAGAGGCCCTTTTAAATCTCGTGACTATGGTTCCTGCATCTTTGTCCACAGTGTATACGCTATACTCACTGCATTAAGGTATTCAGATCTCAGCCTGCAAAGAGTGATGGTGCTAAGCGCAGTGGAAGATTACACGTCCCCTTCCTCCCAGTTCAGCCGATAGATGCTATTTTCTTACTTACTCCAGACAGTCACTGCTCTGATAGACAACTGATTAAACCCCACAAAAATGCTACGTGATGGCTGACATTCTGGCCTTTATTCCTGCAATAGTGCCTCTCCACGTTGAAATTCTGGGCAGATCATCAGCCTTATCTTTGAGCTTCCTGCCTCATGTCACAACCCTACTGTTATTTAAACATAGTTTTGTATTTAATTTAATTTCCTTGTTTTTGTTTAGCTTTGATAAAGAAAAGGAAATCTTTTCTAATCGGTTCAAAACAAGCCCATTGACTCAAGACCAAGTTCAATGAGCTATCAGGGGCAACAGGATACTAATGGCTAATGCAAAAGTCTGAGAAAGAGTCATGGGAACAAAAGCCATTGGAGAAAGAACAACTTGTCCTTTAAATCTGTAAAGAGGAAGTGAGATGCGGAGAAAAGTTCTGAGTTGAAAAGCCGTTGCAAGAGGGACTGCAACAGAGAATAAGCAAAGGGCCTGGGAGAGCTGAGAGGGAAACTGCAATGTGAACTGACATGTGTGTGCATATATGTACATCTGCAGGTACGTATATGTGCATATACATATATACATAAATACATATATACATAAGATAATTTTTTTTTGCCAAGCAAGGATACTAGGAAGGAAGACTGACCTACAAACACAGGACATCAAGGAATTTAAACCAAAGTATTTCTGGAGTTGGGAAATGTCTACTTATCAGCTCCCAAAAGATGTAATCACATACCTTCTCAAAATGCCAAGTAATCACTGTTGACTTGATTACACGTCAGTGCAGAATAAAAAATTTTAAGAAATTGAAAATATAAAGGAGCTAGTTCCACCGAACTACGTCAACATGTAGAGTTTGAACCTGGCAGAGAACCATGAAAATCTTTGGTCCTGAGAACCAGCCGTACAACAGAGCCTCATCCACAAGTCTTTCCATGAGCTTCAGAGAACTTTGGCTCATATCCCAGAACAACTATTTTCAGGCTAGCTAAGGACAGAAGTGCTCATACAAGTGAACAGCATGAAAAGTAAGTCCAAGTCATAAAAATATTGTGTTAGTAGTTGAGACAGAATATAAAAGTAAGTGAAGAAACAGATTGAGGCCAGTCATATCTGAATTATTCAAGTCTCATGCATTTACAGCTCCTTATCTACAGTAGAGACACTTTTTATCTAAGAATTCACATGAAAACCCAAACTGCAGCCATCAGAACCTCTCTAATAATCACTGTCCAGACTTCCAGCCAATCTGCTTTCCCTCACAGTTGTCAGTCCAACAGCTCTATCTTTTTAAAATCCTCCCAAGGATATTGGCCCTGATTTTCATATCTCCATTGATGCATAATAATTGGGTCCGATCTACCCTCCAATCTACTCCACGCAAAATTCTCAGTGCACTTTTACTGCATCATATCTGTTATTACAGAAACACTGTTATGATATCCAGCTTTTGATGCAGTGCTAGTTACTTCTTTACTAGCTCTACAGACCCAAAAAATCCTTGGCTCTTTTCATAATCTGCTAAGACAGTCAAGGGCATTTTTTTCTCCATTGCTACTAACTCACATTAAGGGCTCTTGCTCATGCTCAAAGCTGTCTCTTTGATCAGCACCCAGGTCAAATACCATGAGAACAGCCTTCCAAGAAATGCTCGGTTGTTCTGTCTTCCATCATCCTAAATGTAGCCTCTGCCAACAAAATGGTCAGGGATTTCATTACCTTTACTATATTAGGTTCTTTATAGACTTCAAGCTCATCTTTATTAAATCTTCTCTACACATTTTCCCTTGCATTCTCCAAAAATTTATCTCAGCACATTGTTCAAGTTACTTAGCAGTCATTCTTCCACCTAAGAAGAGGTCCAACAACTTGGATCTCTGCAGCTTAGTCTCTCACTATTTTGGACCTAGGAGTTACCTGCAGAAGAAGTAATGTCACTCTCGCTTTTAACAAGCCTTAGTTTCCACCGAGGTGTTCAAAACATTTAACATCAACATAATCTAGTGTATTTATTGACTCCCAGAAAAGCTTTCCCAAGATAATCTTAAGCTGACAACTGGGGTTTATTTTCTTCAAATTTAAGCAGTGTTTGGAGTTTGGCTTTTTATCTGCAGTACCTTCTGGTCTCCAACTCTCTTCTGTGCTATATTTCTTCTCTCTCGTGATAGTTAACTTACTGGCATGGTCAAAAAGGAAATGGAAACCATTTAAATTCACACCATTCTGAGAATTTCACAATGAGCGTATTAATCCCTACACAGTCACATTAAAAGCACCAGGAATGATACTTAAGCATCCCTCTAGCTTAGTCCTTCTCTGAGGTCAAATAGAGCAGAATGTGTAACCTTTGCCCTCTCAACCAGTTCACATTTGCACCTTTCTACCACATTTTTCAAGCTACCCCGATCCTTTACCTGCTGAAAGTGGATTTGTGACAAATACACAAGTTTTCTTAACATCTCTAAAAGCTACAGAGCAAACATATATACATACACACAGAAAAATCCTGATCACATTCCAGCCCTCTCTTGAGCACCTAATGGATCAAGTCTCCCCCTTCCACGGAAAACATTTTTTTTATAAAGCAGATCAGACATAATAGGTTGTATGGAGAAGGGAAAATGCTGCAACATTTCTTCCATTCTGGTTTCTCCCTTCTTCAGAATTGGGCATATTCAGTTGGAATTTATTAAAGCTCCCAAACCAAATCAGTTTCTAAAGTCTTTGAGTTTATGTAGGCCCTCCTGTTTTCAATAATGCAGCAGCAACACTATCGGCCCCTGGTGCTTTATTGGTCCTGAGAATTGTAATTGTCTCTCAAAGCTAAGCTCCTCAAAATGTGGTATTTCTACAAAACAGCTGAGCTATCTGGGTTACAGCCAGAATCTCTTTTTTTCCACCTCACTACTAAAGAGATCACAGTGTTTTCTCTATCTTTTTATAGTTACATTGTAATTTCCACTTTAGTTCTTAATCGTGCTCACTCACTCCTCCACACATGGATATTCTTGTAAAATGCATTCGCATTATTAATACTTTTCTTCTCTTCTGTCATCTCTACTGCGTTTTATTATCTGGTGCCTCATTTAACTCGTCCTTCAGCTTCATTGTAATACTCGGCATAAGGTGGCTTCTCATTCTGAAGACAAATAATTGTCTCTGCAGTAGCCCTCTCAGCTTTGACACATAAAGTTTCAGCTGCACGTTTCCTCTCTCTGTTTCTAAAAAATCTCTCATTCACTATCAACAAGTTCCTAAAAACTCACACCTGCTCTCAGCTATTATCAGCAATACCTGGGGTTTCTGGATATGTCAACTATTTTGTCTTGTCTCATGGGCTCATGCATTTTATTGTGTTAGGCCATTCTCAGCATTGCTTCTTTGAGGTAATAAACTGAGCAACAGTCTGAAGACTCTCTGGATATAACTTTGTCTTTCGAATAAATACATGCACTGTCAGACTGACTGGTATCAGCTCTAAGCTTACAAATGTTCTAGTGCTCTTCACAACTACATTAAATATTTCAAAACTAACTAATCTCTGTAGTATTTAAGGACACTAGAAGGTAATTCAGAATTCTTTTGAGTTCCACATAGAATGCAGTTTTAATTTCATCATATGCTTCTAATGTAAGTTCACATAAATCACTATGATCAAAACAAACTGTATTTTATCCTTCTATTTTGAAAAAAAGAGACATTCACTGATAGCTTCAAAAACAAGAACTTCTGAATGCTGTCAGTCATTACAAAGACACTACCCATTTCATGCCTTTTAGTCTTTACAACTCAGTACGTTTCTGGAGAGAATTATGCACTGTGGTTTTTTGCAATGACAGGATACTATGGAGGTCCAGTCCTTTGACTTACTGTTCCTTCCCTTTTTATAAAAATAAATCCAAGATTACTTGTTTTTCAAACAATCAAGGCTATATATGAGACTTACTCGTTTCACATAAGTTGGACCTTTCTGGCCACATCAACTCAGAAGCTCCATGCTTCCAAATTCCAGTCCGCTGTCTGTAGGTCCTCTATCCACAGAACCAACTGTTTGGGGGTTCGGTTGTTTGAGGGGTTTTTCAGTATTTAGCTGAGATTTATTTGTCCTTTATCCTTCAAAATATCTGACGTAAGAAACAATTCTGGTCCCATCTCTGCTACCAACATTGTTCTTGCAGTCATAGGAGCACCTTTCAGAACACCAGGGAAGGTACCTTACAGATGCCTGGGTATCAGATCTGTAATGCATCTTTAAGGATTTGATGCAGAGCGTTTATGAAAGCCAACTTAGATATAGTCTGAAATGCAACATGTTTGATCAAGATTCACAAAACTTTTGAATATAAAAGAGTCTGAAGCAAGTAAGTGACAAGGTTGGTCCAAAGATATTTTCACATCATTCTCCTTCGATGTCAGAAATACACCAAGATTCCTTTATTCTCCCTAAATTAAAAAGGCACAGCTCTGCATCAGTATCCCAGAAGGAAGAGAAGGGATTGTTTCAGACCACTTTATACATGAATCCGGGTTTAGAAACAACATTACAATAAACAACTAGTGCATGCCTATACCATTGTGCTCAGCTGAATGGAAGCAGACCAGTTCATTTCAGTATCATAATAGATCCTTTAATGCTCATTGCTGGAGTAGTTGTTTCTGTTTCAAAGGACAAATTCCTACAGTTTCAGAGAAAGAAGTTCTATCCTGGTATTGAAAAGTTTGAAATATTAGTTCTCAGCTTGTCCATTTTCTTAGTGTGATCCTGTTTTGACCGATATAAAACATATAAAATCCTACAGTTCATTTCCTTTTCTTTATAGGGTTATTATTTTTTTGCCATCCTGGTGCTTTAAATGAGACAGCTTCTGTGAACCTTGTTTGGAAAGAGACACCATGAGCTTACACATTTACGGAGTCCAAACTGTTCCTGATACTGCGCTCAAGATTCTCCATTAAAACCAGCTGAACACAAATTGAAGGGAGTAATATCTTTATTCCCTAATTATTACATCAATATCTATGTATAGCTGAGATTATTTAAGTGGGGAAAAGGCAATATCCTTTTAAGATGCTAAAAACGCTTTTGGCACCAAATGTATCTAAGCAGAGACACTCACAAACTGATTTGAATCACTTCTGCATACAGTCAGTGGCACCTCCTAGTTAATCAGGTTTGAGAAGGCAGTACTTGCTGCAAGAGGAAAGAGCATTCAGAATCTCCAAAACACTTTACAGTTCTCTGAGTTTGTTAGGTTGTGGAAAAGCTCAAGAAGAAGGATTTTCAGTTATGTATTTTACCTAAAAAAGTCTCGGCAAGGCCCCCTGAACACTTCCTTTCTTTTCATCACGATACTGACACAGAATTATTATCTAACATATTTGTATAAAAACAATAGAAATGGCAGTGGGCACAATTCTTCTCTCTCTTGCAAAACGGCAGCACGGGATACCGCCAAAGCCAATGGTTAATTCGCAGTGATCTCATTGGCATGAACTATGCTGACACTTTCCCTGCCAAAAGCAATTCTCTGCGAAGGAACTTCCTGGACAGATAAGGGTAAAGAAGCCTACTGTGTATGTTGTTATTCCAAAGCCTAACTGATGAAACATATGGATGTTGAGCAACTCCTGGAGATCAGTTCAGTGCATGAGGCAGCTGGAGAGAGAGTGCTTTAGAATTAGCACCTTGTGCTTTTGTACAAAGCACATGCAACAAACTCAGATTTTCTCCCTTCTCAGAGAATTTTTTCCCTAACAAATCCATTTCTTTGGAACCTGAAGAGATCTTCTATGAACAGGGTTGAGCAAAACAGGCCATGATGAAATAATTATCAAGTTTACAGTGTTGGTACAATCTTTCCTATATATTTTTAAGAGCACCCAAGCAAGATTGTATAATGAAAAACTGACTTATAAAAGTGTCATTCAACTGCTCTGTATTTACAGTTGTGATCAGTGTTAAGTCCTTGACAAAGACAGAACTCAAATACTGTGGATACTTTGTGTCCACAGCCAGTAGTTTCAATAATTGCTTTTGTTTAGAAAAGTAGAGTCAGGAACAAAAGGGAGGCTCTGAGAAAAGTTGCAGTAATTCCTTGAAAATAAGAGTAGTTTTCTTATAGAAAGCTCCTAAACATCTTTTTCATCAAGAATTGTAGAGTCTGTTAAAAGTTTAATGGGACTTTAGATGTCTATAAAATTTCACTATCTGCCTAGAATCAAGGGATTCTGTGACACTTCTTGCCCTCTTCAAGGCTTCATCCACAAGCTTGCTAAGGATGGCTTTGTCCTTCCCAAAGCCCCCTCTCTGTTAAGCAACCCAGTCGATATTTGCTTCTGCAAGCATCATTTTCCTATTAGAAATGATGTTTTTATTACTCTCCTATCATGCTGAGCAGTGGGGGATATTACTTCTCCAACAGCTGGAGTGCGAGGCCTCTTACCCTGTGGGGATTTGGCAGTTACCAGTTGCAAACTAAGTGGAGCAGTGAGCAAGCTCTGCAAAGAGGATGTCTTTACTGTCGGCTAATAGCACACAGATCACTCCATTCCTGCAGAACTAAAACCAGGCCACTATTTTGCTTTGTAAGAGACAATAGGTCTCTTTCTCCCCTCCTCCAAAACAGACCATGCACAATAGCTCCAAAATTAAAACCTTTTGTGTGCACGTATTATTTGATTTCAAGCTGCCTAGAGTATAATGATGATTTTTTCAGCTCCTTGCAGCAGCTGCCAGCATTTCTGACAGCCTGTACAAGGAGATGGGAGTACTGAATATCTTGGTGTGTGTTATTTGCTAGGATCTTTATATTTTAAAAAACTTTCAAAAGACTGTTTAAGAAATTGCTGCCAGCCCTCCTGGTAAACCCACAGCATTTTCCTTATGGAAGGAAGTTCAGCAAGGAGAGACACCACTTAGCTTTAGAGAACACTAACCTATTCTGTGTTAAAACAGAAACTTGCAAAGCCTAGGGGAAACTCCGGAAATAGAATGAGAAAAAACCCACAAAGCCTCTCAGAAACAATAGAAAGACTCTTCTCAGACTCATATAAGAAACATCATTATTCAGAAAAGAATAAGACTTATACAGCCTACTTATCTTCCTCTCATCCTTTTCCCCCATCTCAGTCCTACGAGAGAAAAGCTTCTGCAACTCACCTTTTACACGTTCCTGGGGTGTGGTTACAGCCAAGCATAAGTAATCACTACTGCAGCCTTGGGTATCTGGCTATACAAGTGGTTCTGAAGGGCTTTAATTTTTTTTTTTTTGAGGGGAGAACTCTTTTGATGTCTTGAGTAAGTAATAATTAAGAAAGAAAATAAATATAGGAATTTTATTTTGCTATTGTTTATTTTTGCTTAAGTTTTTTTAGTTGTACCATATCTTTACAGAGACTTTTCGAATAACTGCAGCTTTGCTGTAGATGGCCATGGTAAGAGAGTCCTGAACAATACCCGATGAACTACCCAATGACTACATTCAGACAGGCCACCACATGAATCAATCACTATACTTGCAAGAACGAAAACTAGGCCTGAGGTTTAATATACTTTCCTGTTCTTCCCACAGGATGAGATCTGTGTTGTATTTGGAACACTTGAGGGCTGTGAGCTTGTGAAATAACTATCTTCTCAAATCTTGATAGACCTATATGTATCATTGTAAAATGGTGTATTTCCTTAGTGATTTTGGACTTCATTCATGGATAGTTTCTGCCTCACAGGAAAGGTTAGAAATCCAGCCCAGGGGAGGTACTGTAACTGCAGACAACTTTTCTGGCTAGGGGACTGCTTGTTCTCTACATCTTATACTATTGTAGAGGCCTTCCTCACTTGCCCTGCTTTAGCAAACTCCTTGAATGTATGCAGGCATACTGCTTGCTTCCTCATCAGTTAAAACACTCATAGAAAATCTTAACATGTTTCTCCAGGCACAGCTAACGTGCTGATTGCTGTCTTACAAGCTCCACTAACTTTCCGAAGCTCTAAAGTGTCTCTTTGGCCACCTCTCAGGCTTCGCCAAAGCAGTCTCTAGTTTCTCTGCAGATGATGGAACTAAAACCCAGAAAGCTGGAGACAGGATCTCAAGAGATGACAGTATATTTTAAGGTACAAGGCCCTAACTTTCACGTACCTGGGTATCTGCGCAAATGGCTTTGAAAATCCATGCTTTGGCTGTAAGAAGTACTGAATATCTTGGAGTAGAGATCTCAGAGCTGTGACATCTTTTCATCAACAGTAATTGTCACGTTCAAGAAGATTCTAGAGGCCTGGAATGTGAGATTTCACCTGTAAACTTCTATATGCTGTCACTTACTCCTAGGAACACCATTAATCATGACACTTCACTCCCAGACAGAATAGAGCAGGGACTTCACTGGTTCATTTTTCTGCCGTGTCATTAAGCATGGCAGAAAAGTAATTTTGACTTCTGGTCTGTGAATCCTTTACCAAAGATTCAACATCTGCCTTTCAAACAGGTTGCTGATCACAGAATTCAAGGGCTGCCACTCAACCATATCTGCAAAGGCTGAATTAGAGTCTTTCAGTATTCAATACTTGTGAATAAACTGTCTCAACTGGCTATAAGAAAACCTTCCCAGCAAAACTAAGGCTATACTTAAACCATGAAATAGGGTTCTGTATTCTGCTTTGAGGTAAGGCTGACCCAGGCTGATGGAGTACACCTCTAGAAAGCACACAGCTATATTTTTGGGGGCACTAAACTTAAGCTTTGCTCTTCCTAAGGCTTACAAACATATTTCCTCAAGTTTGCTGTATGAAAGTGAAGCAGAACTGATTCATTCTGGTGAAAGGAAGACGATGATTGCAAAGGGCATTTGGTTCTAGGTTTGTCCTGCTTGGAGAGGAGGCAGGAGAGAATCCAAACCCATGGTGTTCCTATGCCCTACCTTTCACAGTGAGAACAGGATCCAAGTGTGTTCTGGCTCACAGCACTGGAGTTGAACTCTCTCAACCTTGTCAAGTCCCAGGCTCCAGTGGCTTTTAGCTCAGGCCAACCTCTAGCAATCATTCCCAGTGTTTGCAAGCTAGGGAACAGAGCTGCCGCTATTCACGGCATGCTGTCACAGTCTAAGCCAGGGGCCTCCTGCCTTGTGATTGCTGATTTCAGTTCATTTCTCTGATTTACAGTTTCCTGATTTGCAGGTTGTTAAAATACTTGTAAAAAACACTGGTCTGGAAAATGTTCCTAAATAATTATGTTGATGACTAAAAATCAGCCTGAAAGGGCTTTAATTCATAGCAGCTTATACAATAAGGGAGATTTAGGGAGAGCTTTTATTCTCAACTCATATTTTTAATGTTTCATTCATGTTCATATCCTGTTCTACAGACCCCAAAGTGAGTTTATATGGCTAAACTCTAGTTCTACAGTCAGGAACTAGTTCATTCTCTGGAAAAGCTTTCTTAGGCAAATAAATTCTTCTATCTGAAGGTTAGTGTTGTGTTTATGTTCTGGAGGGCTTCTGGGGAATTACAGTCCTTTCCCCTTTGGAAGGGGATTGTGGGAATTGAAAGGTTAGCATTAAAATAGGGAGTCTAAGCATCAGTGAGAAACTGAGGTCAAGAGTGTGCCTCGTTTACTTGCTGCAAGTAAAGATCACAACTGAGTCTGTGCTGGGGATTTGTTCAGTGCAGCCAGAAACGTCCCGGATCTGCAAATGAGCAAGACACATCCAAGACTATTGTGATCATTACCTTTAGTGCTGAGAGGAGAGAGATCTGTTGTCATTAGCCCAAGCTAATGTTTAGGCCTGCAATAGTGTCATCACAAGTCTCAAGTTTCTGATTTAACCAGTCCCAGCTGTGTCAAATCCTGCCTGCAAGAGAACTAGAAGCTGGAATTAACCATTGAACCTCCCAAAACGTATGACTGATTGACTCGATTGTAAGGTCTGGTTAGGACCATTTTGACATGTCTTCTGCTGGAAAATGTCTTAGTTACAACTCTTCAGAAATGCATCTGTTACTTAATGCCAAGACAACTCAGAATATCCTGAGTGAGGCCTGGCCAGGATGGAAGATAGGCTTTACCACATCCCAGGGGAATAAGTTTAGTCTATTGTGAGCTGTTTCTGGTTTTGTAATGAGTCTCAGCAGGGAAAAGAGATTCCCAGTTTTCAGAGAATGAGAGAAACATCCTCTGCTCAGCTCTGTTTGCAAGTCTTACATTATTTAAAGGCCTCAACTTGCAGTAAAAGAAGTTAACACAAATATCTGCTACATTTGAACAAACCTTCTTAAGCGAGGTGGAGCAGTTTCTGCATTAGGGTAATGTAGGAGTACAGGAGCTCGCCTGTCAGATTCAGGCAGCCCTGAAGTACCTGACGCATCTTCATGCAGCGTTGCAGTCCAAGGCATGGGCATTTGTACCCTCCCATCAAATGCGACAGGCACTGCACCGAGGTGCCAGAGGCTCAGGTGAGAGTTTACACATTTACAGAGAAACAGAACTTCTAGAGATCTTGCTAATACAGAATTCCTAAAAGTTGGGACCTCATTTAGCAGCCTAATATATTAACAGAAGCATTAAAAAAAAAAGTTAAAAAAACCCCAAAACTAGTTAGTTAGTGCAGGTGTCTGCTTGGTCTGCCAAGAGGCAGGCGTAAGCGAGTGTAACTGTTTTCAGCTGAAACCAATTACCTTGATGAGCAAAGTAACTAGGGTTATAAAACCAGTGTCTCCTGGTGCATTAGAAAGCTATGTATGCCTGACATCTGTATTTGTCAGGACAGATCTAAATGAGATGACCTATTACCTGCCACGACTTGCTAGACTCCTCTTTGTAGAATAGCGCATCCTCCTTGTCCTGCTGTCAGGAAATATTTGTTAGCCATATTTGCCTTGTTTCATCCTTTTACTTCTCATCACACCCCCTTGTGCCCAAAAAGGACATGCCAAGACACTACACTAGCTTCTTGAAGACTACTGTAGTAAGATGATCTTGTAATGTGATCTTCAGCAGGAAGGTTAATCTGCAGGTAAGGTACTCCTGAGCCATGGCAGCCCCAGCCCTTCTGAAAGCTGTTTTGAGATTGTAAATCCATTGTATAGTGTTGGGACAGTTTATGGGGTCTACTACTGCACAGTTACCTGAAAATGAAAGTAGGGTCTGGGTTAACTGTGAAAGACTCCACAACTGTTAAGTGTATCGTATATGTGTAATGACATGCCAGACTTCCTTGAGGGGATAACAGTCAAATGATCCAATCCATTGCACTAGATTGAAACAGAGTCAGAATTCAGGAGTTACAGACTTCTTATACTGTTAAGTGCTCTGGGGCAAGTGTACCAGTAACCGAGCAGAGATGCAAGCAATGAGCTTTGAAAATGTTACATGGAAGGAATATCCTTTGGTACTGTATTAAGTTACTGAGAAAAATGAGTTTATCTACTAGAGGAACTGATGAAGCAAAGAAGAAACAATGTCTTGATAAAAAGCTTTCATCAAGTTTTGGCACGTAAAACAGTAGAATGGTGGAAGACAACCTAGTTCTGGGGAGGAAGTAGGATGTTTTAAGAATTGCCATATCATGGCTACAAAGGTTATGATGGGCGGAAGAGGAGAGCACCAGCTTACTGGTAACCCAAGGTGAATTTGGAAACTAGATATGCGTATTTCTCAGGGACAGACGTGTAACGTGATACTTGTAGTGCCAAATAAACTGATCTGCTTGAACACTCTCCGACCAGCAAGTGCTACCCTCTCCTTTAGCAACTTCCACAGCTGCAAGCAGTTTAATTTGTAGTTATCTCCTTGTGTGCAAGCGAGGGTGAGAATATGGAACTAGTTAGTTTTAGGATGGAAGTGTGGTCTTACCACTGAAGTAGAGAAGTCTACTCTGCTCTACCAGAACTTTTGCCACTTATATCCCCTAAGGAACTACCAAGGATGCAGCACAGACTGAAGCTGAGTTTTTAAAAGCCATTTCTACTTTGTTATTAACATGTGTGAATATTGTTTTTTATTATTTCCTCTTTGATTTTATGACTATTGCAGATTATTCAAAAGCAAACTGAAAAAGTCATTTACTGACTGGGTTTGTTTTGTTTTTTAAACCTGTAACACTTTAAAGCATCATGAAGAGTTCTGGATCATACTAACAACAGGGAGAACGCTTAATGAAATAAAAGAATTTGTCTTCAACTCTGAACATCACCATAAATGGAGGGGCAGGACTCCATGTGGGGCTGTTAAGGTCAGTTATGGTTCCAAGAACCCAGTGAAATTCTACTGTAACTATTGACAGAAGCACCTCAAAAGTCTGCCAGCTTTGCTAAGGCTTCCTGCCCTCTCCGGATGACCTCCTGTACCTAGACTGATGATCTCCTGATAACAGCTTTTCTTGGTACACTTCCACATCTTCCTGATACTCTGGATCTTGCTAGAAAACAGATGTTCTTGGAGTACTTGACAATCTCACTTTGAACACTGGCAGGAACCAGAAACTGGAGAACTCAGAAATAAGATTTTTTTTTTTTTTTATTGCACCTGATCATGCTTGAGCTTTGACACTAGGGACTAAGATTTTGGGCAAGGATCCAAATTGGCTCTTCCCCATGAAATCCATTCTTAGGTCCCTGCATGCACATTAAGGTGAGCATTAAGTCTGGTGTTTCAGTTTTAAATCTCAATTCCCCGCTTAGGTTCTGAGCCAAACATTTGCGAACGGAAAGACATGCACAGCAGATGAGCAGCCTTCTTCCAGGATACCTGTTGCCACTGAAAGTGTGATGAACTTACAGATTATACTGAGTGGTTCTAGATGTTTTGTCCAAAAGACCAGCTAATTAAGTAGCAATGTGGCCCTACCCTGACCAAGTACGTGTTGCACTCTTCACAAAATATTGCCAAAGTGCAGGTGGCACCATGAGCTTTGTCAGAGACTACGTCTAGTTAAGTTTTCTGGAGGAGTTGTTTCAAAGGATGTCTAAAAATGGGAGAGGGATATGGAAGGTGGCTCAGTAAAAGTCTGTATCAAAATGACACACTGCAAATGATAAAAGTCTAGGCTCTATCCATAGATATTTAAACACTTTTTTTTTCATGCCTCCCTTCCCTAAACAAACCTCTTCAGCTTTTCCACCAGAAACAACTGCATTTGGCTGTTTTCTTGATGCTTGACAACTTAAAATGCATCTTTTGTGTTGAAAAGTTTTTCCAGTACAGTGGGCTGCTAAACAAGCTTTTAATGGCTTCAAGGATCATCTTATCAATGAAAAAAAAGGGGGCCATTTAGTACACAAATCATCGTAACTTAAGATAATTGTGATTTGAGTGACTGGGAAACTCTCATTTAGTCAAGCAGACGGCACTTGATAAGGTTAGTATGTATTCTTAAAATAGGCTATATTCAGCTGTACACACATTGGATATGACCATAACGCTTCTGGACCTCTGGGCTCCCTGAAAGAAGCGTGAATCCATAGGTACTCTTGTATCTTGACTATTGACCAGTTTAATGTGAACTGAACACACCATCCAAACAAGGTGCTCCTAAGCGGGCCATCAATAGCAGAGCTGAACTTGGGGCCTCTGGAAGGAAAAGCAATGAGCTCCGGTGCTCCAAGGCGGAACAGCTAAGACTATAGGAAAGTTACTCTGCTTCTACTGCCCTGCTGGAAACAGTGCCCCACAGGTTAGATGCTGCTTCTGCAGTGGTTGGGTTTTTGTTTTGGTTTTTTTTTACTTTATCTCACCTACCAGACTTAGGCCAGTACCACTACTGGGGCGGGGGGTGCAGGGTGACAAACCATCCCAGGAAACTGATCCACACAAAAACAACAGATTTTGTCTCACCAGCAGTCAAGACAACTGCTTGTCTCGGCATACCTGAGGGGCAGCGTGGAACGGGCTTACTGAAGCCTGTGCTGCTGTCACGAGCAGTGCTCATCACCCAGGGGCCTTAGATTTGTCAGTCAGGTGGTGGCAGTAAAATCCTGAAGTTAAAAGTGCTTCCATTGTGTCAGGCCGCTCCTGCAATGGGAATTCTGCATAAATCATCGTAGTGCTCTGCGCCAAACGTTCTGTAGGAATAAAAGGCAAAATAAGTAGTAAGTGACTTAAGTGATGCTACTGGCTTGCCTCAAATTATTCCAAATTAAGTCATTTTTGAACTTAAAACCTTTGCTTTAAAATAAACCAGAGAGTCAGCAGGGAAGAAAAACCTGAGTGCCATGAAAACTGAGCTGTGAGTTCATGGATATGATTCATTTTCCCCTTTCCTTTCCATCCATTCAGGGGCCAGCCAAATCCATCTCTTACCTGGCCTTTCTTTACCCTGAAATTGAGAGTAATGGGAAGAACAGAGGAGCTGATGTGACAGGATGTTTATAGAAGGCTCTGCTGTAGGTGTCCTGTGAATTGTTCTTGATATTCCTCAGCTGACATGCTGTTCCTTTGGGTACAGACAGGTATATCGTAGAGATACAGAACCTGGGCCTAAACAGTATGTCTGAGTGGTATTGACACGGAGTTTGGACAAAATCATGTCTCTCCATTTCTTTTAAGCTAGGGATGGAGAGATCTCTCTCACACACACCCCCAACATACACATACCCCCTCCAGAGCATGGCATGCACATCTGAGGGCCCTGTGATTACAGTTTATAGTGTTGATGCTCACTTTCATCATTTCAACATTTGCTCCTAACCATCTGCTTCCAAGAACGTCACTCTTCACAATGTGTATGGGCGTTAATCTTCCAATGAAGAATTTAAATGGCAAGGTGGACCCTTCAAGCTAATATAAGGGAGGTGGTGCCCTGTCTGTTTTTAATTAGAGCTAGCTTTCTTAATGAGGTAATGTTCTGTTGTGCTGGGTTATCTCCTAGAAGACGGGGCAGCAGGCGAGCTGTTGGGGAGGGACACTTGAAAAACATCACAGGCAAGCTGTTTAATGTTAGCGCTATCATTCATCACTCGGGCTCTTTGGAGAGCCTGACAGATGGAGCACGTCCTGTGGGGACTCCATCAGCCTCTGGCGTGCTGCTTAATGCAATTTAGCCAGATGTATCAAAGCGGCAGGCGAGACCCTGCTATTTGGACAGCATTTATAGCATCCTGGGCAAATAGTCAGGAAATGTTCAATAATGTGCCTTGCACAAGCGTGGCAAGAAGCAGATTCTTAGAATGACGGGTTGCCAAGCGAAATCCTGGCAGTGCATTATTCCAGCTTTTAGTGACATGCTGGTTTTGTTGTTATTGTTTGAGGGCTTATTTTTTTAAAGGCTGTCTCAGTTGAGGTTTCCAAAGATGAGATCTAAGGTGACTTGAATATGTCCATCTGGTTCCCGATCAAGTGGACTAGCGTCTACAGCAGAATCCCTGGCCCGCACACGCACGCTGTGGACCTGGGTGCCGGGCCCGCTGGCGTGCTGCATTGTCTTCCCAGCAGACAGAGCACAGTGCAGACCTGAGTGCTGCAGCAGCCCCAAACCCTCTGCTCATGACACAAAAGGGATTGTTGTGTTTGGGCAATAAGAGAGCAAATGCTGCTACAGACAGGGAATTTAGTGGGGACTCTGGCTACATCTCTAGGCTACAGAACGGGATCCAGCCTGGTACGCTGACAGCCTCTGTTATGGAATTCAAGAGAGGCTCTGCAGAGTATAGTTCAAGTATACCTGTTTGATACTTAAATAATATTAATTCGCAAATTTTGCCATCTAGACCTTTTCCTGAAAACTCAGGTACACCCACAGATCTAGCTCTGCTCTCTGCCTGGGGTACTGGATGTGTGAAATCTCTCCATCAGTTATACAACAGGAGGATTGCTCTGAGGAGCAGAGCCTGCAACAGGGAAGGCAGATACCCTGGGGAAAACTGGTTTATGCTCTTGCTACTCTGTGTCCTGCTGCCCAGACTGGTTGCCACTGCTGCTAGCTGCCACAGAAATCCTAGCCACACGGGTGCTGAAAGCAGAAGTGTTTTGTGGCACTGGTGTTTTGCTATTTAAGTCTCAAACTTCTTTGCCAGCAACGGGAGAAAAGAACGAGGTTAAAGCACTGCCCCGTGGGCTGCTGGCAAAAAGACATGTAGCCTCTAGAGGGGGAAAAGCTCCAATGGGCACACAAAGGGAATAGCTGCAATGTGTATTTTCAGCCAAAAAGCCAAAGCCTCATTAAATTCCCAGTGCAGAAGCAAAGCTGTCCTTTGCACCATTTTTTAAAAAATTATTATTTTTAGCAAAGTTCTCCATAAAACCGCCTTTCTGAGGAGACCTCCGCTTCTCCTGGGAGCCAGAACCGCAGCCCAGGTGAGGGACAGACATGCAACCCAGGCACCTCCCCATGTGCTGGGGTGGCAACTTCACCTGTGAATTCAGCTTTGGCTCAGGGCTGGTGCATAAAGATGTAAAATCCATTTGGGCCTTGCAGCCTTGGAAAGCTCTTTGATGGTGTTTCCAGCAACAGAAATGTAGCATGTGCAGAGCCTTGCATCCTGTTGCTAGTAAGCCTGCTTTTACACCATTCTGCTACACTTATTAACTTTCATTTACATATTTTTCCCATAATCTTTTTAACATGTGACTAGATGACCATAAATCCCGGAGGGTGAGGAGTGCAGGGTATGTTGGAAGAACAAGTGCTTGGGGCTCAGTTTAACCCTTCAGCTACCACTAGAAAGGCCAGGTCCCAAGCAGCTGTGTCCTGCTGTTAGCCCAACAGAGACGGGTTGGCAGGGAAGGGTAAGTGCTTTGAAGGGAACAAATTTTCTTATTCTGGTATCCCAAAACAAATACAAAACTTGGTGCTGCTACCAAGTCCCAGAATGCAAATTAACGCAGAACGGGGCATTTGAAATGTTTTGCCTACAAGTACATGCCATGGTTCTGCATTGATATTCAGCTGTTGATGAAACACCATCTGTGGATTTAACAACCAGGTTCACTAAACCAAACGGTTTTCCCTGTGTCATGATGTATAATGAAGCAAAGGAAATCTGGTATGGCTTGTTAAGGCAGGACAGAATGGGGGCAGCTGGTTAGGGTATGCGAAACACCATCTCCCACTCCACAGAACAAGTGCTCTGCAATATCCAGGGCCATGTACTCCTGTGACAAAATAGGGAACTATTGGGGGAGGTGGTGTGGGACGGTAGCGACACTGAATTTTTGGGTTTGAGTTCTTCCTCTCCTACCCCTGGATTTCAGACTTCTCACTGAGAGAAATGGTGACAACCAGAAAGATTGTCCAATATATATCTTCATATTTTTTAATACATATAAACACATAGTTGCTTCCAATTACCCAGGAATAACTGTTTCCTCTATTGAGCCAGCTGCATAGATGGCTGAACAATCTGTCTGTTCAAACATATTTCAGTCATCTTTCTCAAGCTGATTTGGCAAGAATTTTTCTTTCTACTACTGGATCTCCTCCAGTAACAACTTAGACAGCCTTCTGACTTTAGGTCACGGCTGTATGACACCGAAGGATTTCTTTCATTTGTCTCTCTAGAAGTAATGATGCAAAAACCAAAGGACTGTCACGCCTCTAGTTGAGACAGGACAGTTTAATTGTTTGTGCCACACATCCATGTGTCAGCTGGTTTTACACCACAAAGCAGGATGGATTAGCTCAAAAACAGGGGTTTACACTGGCACTCGAGGGTTCAAATCCTGGCACATGTCCTGGATAATCACCTATTTTTGCATCTGATTGTATGGAAGTAACTTCACACCTCAAAAGGTTGCCGTAGGGACAATATTCTGTTATGACTGGAGGGCTCAGAGTAGTGATGAGCATTATGGGAAAGAAATCTCAGCCCCAGGCAGCCAAGAAAGATCTGGAATAAGATCTGCCAGCAGCAGCAAGGGTGAACATAAGGGGATAGTGTTTCCATCAGGAGGCTGAGGTCCACTCCGCCTCTCATAGTGCCACTCTTTGGTGACAGCTCTACTCGGACTGTGACCATGAGAACCTCGAGGCAGGTTACGGCATATACCATTTCACACGTGTAAATTTGTCCTGCTCCCACTAAAACTTCAGCTTGGAATGACAACCATTT
Organism: Steatornis caripensis; assembly: GCA_013398225.1. Classification (NCBI taxonomy): domain Eukaryota; kingdom Metazoa; phylum Chordata; class Aves; order Caprimulgiformes; family Steatornithidae; genus Steatornis; species Steatornis caripensis. The sequence continues at coordinate 227,958 of VZSC01017443.1, read as the reverse complement.
GCAAATGTTTCACATGCCCCAACTGAGAGGCCAGAAGAAAATGTGGCCTTGATTAGCAACTGTTAATCAATTTCCATCTCTATTAAATCTTGTTGTTCCAAATACAGCGTGAGACCACTCAGTTTGTAATGCACCAAACCGTATGTTGCTGCTCTGCATGAAGAAACCAGACCCCAGTCTCCAAGGCTGTCGTCCTAGGGACTTTCACAAGCAGTAAAATGCTATTTTCACAAGATCAGCACTTTTTCTGCAGCCGCTTCCTTGATGACTTAGGGCAGATGACTTAGGGCAGTCTGCCGGGACCGAGCTTGATAAGGGCCCCTGATCGTGGTAATGCAGCTTAATCTCTAAAAGCTGGATTTCAACACTACCTGATCACATTGGGCTCCTTTGCCTTTGCCAGTCATTAAGATGCTGTGTGCTTCAAAGATTATGGTGGCATAATGACATCTTCAGACCTATCTTTACTGTATTTCCAAACCCCCCAGGTAATCCCATATCTCAGAGCCTATAATATTATTTTAATTGCCAGTTCACTGCTTTAGGGGCACCTTCCTTCATAACTTCTGCTTTGCTTGTAATGATGAGATCTCTTGCAGACGCAGTTAATCAGAAAGATTACAATCACTCTAGAAACACCTGCATTGGAAATAAGTCTGGCTTTTATTACTATGAATTCCTACTGCTGACAAGCTCTGGAGGAGAGGATGGGGGAAAACCCAAGATCCCTTTGCACAGCTGGAAAATAAATGTGACATTTTCTTCCCATTTATTTTTCTTCTGTAACTTATTTAGCTGCTATTGATCAAGATTACCACCAAATAAAAATCAGAATCTATAGCTTGTGGTGTTTTGTGTAACACACTCATAAAACAAATCTATGCCTCCACCACTGGAACAGGCCATACGTTTTGCTATTATATGTACAGAACTGGAAGTAGCATTCCTTGTCAGGGCTCAGCTAGCAAGCATTGAGGAGCAGCAAGCATCCCGTGTTGGGACTCCGTATCGCATATGGAAGACAAAACAGTTTAGTTGTTCCAGTGGCCGGCATCCCCTTTACACTTATGATATTCAGGACAAATACAAAAGACTGAGCTCATTAATTGTAGTGAATAGGTACAATAGGAAGCAGAGAATTCAGAAGTATTAAGGGAGCAGAACAAAGATGTGTAATTGACTGCAGGATAAAAAGACATCCTTAATCCTAATGCAAATACTTTGAGTCATGTTCCTATTCCTATGAATCTCTGCTCTCTAACTGTTGGGTAAGTAAGTGCCGGCACCTTGTGTCCAAGAAATACCAAGTTTTGAACAAAGCCCTGCAGGGGTGAAGATGACACAGCGTTTCGAAAACCCAAGGTTCAGATAATAAATATCTTGGGATCCTGAAGACTGGCAAAACAAGAAATAACATGCCATTCCTTACAGGAAACTGAAGGACATTCACATCCTTCAAGCACAGGCTGGTAATGGCCTAAGAAAGAAAAAAAAAAGCTGGAAAGTGCTACTTCCACAGTGATCTACTAACAAATATTAAAATGTCTCACTGTCTCCAGGACTGAATTCTCATTCCACACACCGTCAGTATGAAATGCTTCCAATCTCCAAGATCCTGATTTCTCTCACTGGATAACAACTCAAACCCAATAGATGCTCAAAGAAATGATACAGTGCGGGATAGTGTGTCCTACTGCTGCTGCAAGAGTTACAGGAAAGAATCTCTAATGCAAAAGCAGAAAAAGTAGCCCCTTTACTGACTCCTGATAATAATGTTTTCTTTTACCTTCTCTAGGTTCTCAGCTTATCTACCTTCTCAGGCCCAGAAACCATCAGAGACTGGGCTGGCACAGTTACTACCTGGTTTTAAATGACAGCATTTGTCATGTATATCCATGTATCCTCCATTCATTTAAATAACTTGGAATTGGTATCAGACAGCTAAGAAAAGGAACGGCCTTGTCAGAGAAGATGCTCCATCAGTAGGAAGATGACACTTCATATTTTGAGCAGAATAAATATTTAGGGCCAGATCCAGCAAACCACTTAGGTACCTACAGTGCAAGCTGCATGGATTTCAGATACCACAGTCCAAGAAGGTAAGACACAAACCCCGTGCAACTAGACGGTTTCTGAATTTTGCATTAAGGAGCCACTCAGTGAAACGTGTACAGAGTTTTAAGAACAGGGACCACTGGGGAACAAGGCAATATCTTCTGTGGCTGGAGTAGTGCTCCCTCTGGTCCCAGCAGCTTCAATGGGAAAGCTGGAGAATCCCATTCCCTCATCCCAAGTTATCTTCCAGTATGAAATGGAAAGAAGTGAATCGGAAACCCTCCAATCTAAAGAAGGTCTAAAGTGTACCTCCTCCACTTCGCCAAGTGTTGTAACTTGAGGTCTGCCATAGAGAAGGCTGTCACTACTGTGACCCCACCTGGCCGCACTTTATCAGAAAGCCTGTCCAACAGAGCAACGCAGCACCACCATGCACCAGACCTGCACGAGATTGGGCTGTGAAGCACAACCTCAGTAGGTTGGTTGAATCCAGCCTGCAGGTACTTTAAGTAACCTAAAGTAACATGAGGGGAAGTATTTCAGACACCCATTTCTCTTTGCTATTTCCCTCGGCAGCCTTTCACAGCCATGGCTGGTGTCAAGGCTGGGTTTGGGTGCCTAACTCTTCATTCAGTGCCCAACTGAGTACTTAACACACCTTACAAATGGTGACACACTGTTGCTTACTACATTGGTAAGTGCTCAGATGCCACTAATAACCACTCGTTCACTCACAGCCAAGCTCCTTTTCTTCTTCCCAGAGTACTGTCAAGGTTGTATTACTGAGGAGTGTCTACACACGGGCTGCAGAAACAGAAGGACTTTGCCTAGTAGGAGATCGGAGGTCACTGAGGTAACAGTCATTGCTGACTTCAGTGTACTTAAGTTAAACTTAGCCTGTGGTTAAATATACAAGTCCTTTGCCCTTTAAGGCTTCAAATAAATTTGTCTCAAACTACTGCATTGGCTTACATTACAAGATAAATTATGAAAAATAAGTTGACCTCAAAGCATAGTTTTGCTTAGCTGCTCTGGGCATGAACCGTTTCACGTGGACTCTGTTTTCCAGACCACCTATCTCCCTCACCAGGAGGATGAAGAGAAAATAATTAAGAGGGGCTGGAGCCTATTTAGACAACTGGCCAGCTCCTTGCAAAGGGCTCCTTCTCGGTTAGAAGACAGAAGATCCACCACAGAGGAAAAACAAAGCCTGCTAAGGCTGGACCTGGTAATGATGGAACGGTATGATCTTATTGGACAGAAAGGACCAGGTTCACTGATTTAACCAGGAACACAGCATATGGTCAGGCCCTACACCTTTCTTTTTCCTACCTCATCCTCCTCTCTTTCTCTCACTCTCACCTTGCCTTCTTGCTCATCTTTACCACTACATTTACGTAAGTGCTGAACATGCACACAGTATTGCATACTACAACTCTCATCATCATACCAGTCACTTTACAGTGATGACCCCAGCGCCCTTTATGAGACCTGTAAACAATTATAGTTAAAATCAATATGAATCCATCAATATAAGCTCTTGAACTTTACAACCAAGCAACAGTGACACGTACATCCTGAATCTTGTCTAACAGCACTAGCTAATTCAAAAGGGGAATTGTATTAAAATACAGTACTGATACAGCATGTCATATATCAGCTCTAACAAGAGGGAACTAGTAAACTACAAAGACACCTCTGTAAAGGCATTATTGCACTGTTATTGAATAGCGCCTTTCAACAGCAAGTCAATCATCAGCTCCCTCAAACTTACTTAACTGCAGAAATACGATGTTTCTAATTCCCATTTCCAAACTGGGCCGAGGGTTGCGCTGTCTTCCCAAGTTTTATGACAGCTCTGCAAAAGTGACCCACTCCTCTTGCTCTCGTCAGCAAACTTTCATTAACAGCCTTGCTGCTACCTCTGTTGGTCAATACAGGCAACTCTCTCTGAAGCAGTGAACGGGACCGACTGCGCCTCACTTACTTACATTTAATATGTACCCTTACTTTGGGTTTGTGCCTAGACTGGAACTATGAAAAAAGAAAAATTAAAAAAGAATTTATGATCTCACGAACCTTGAGTGCAGAGGCCCTTGAGCATCTTGTGAATGACAGCAGCACTCTCAAGTCTGGATCCTAGCCTGCATTTTCAATCCAAGAGGACTGAACGATGTTTGGAATTACACAGCGAGGAATCTAAACTAAACCAGGTGTCTTCCCAGTTTTGCCAAAAAAATAGTTTGACACATACTAGCTTATAAATAGATGGTTCTGCCAGATCAAACAATGATATATTACACTGACCACTCAAACAGCCCAACGATGAAGCAATTTTCATGAGGATGCAAGATTTTTTACTTTTTAAAATTGAAAATAATAAACAGATTGGCTTGTATTATAATGAAAAACGTGCTAAAGGGTAAGGTCTGTGAAGAAAAATCTGACAAGTCATAGGTCATAAAAGTTTCAGTTCAAGCTTGTTCATATTATAGTGAAGTAAATTATTGTTGAAAACTTCTTTCAAAGAGTTTCTTTTTGATTGGGTCTCAGTTTTAAGATGAGCAAATGCTTTAAATGTAAGCTATTTCCATTGTTTGTGAGCAATAAACAACAGGCTGAATAGAAAAGCAGAGACCATAGGTCATTCCCACTGGTGTAAAAGAGATGTCCCACCACGTTTTCTTCCAACTGCAGAATACTATTTCTCTAACCATGACTGCGTACATCTTCTGGCCATGCACAGGCACCTAAACAGGGAGTTCTCAGCATCATACAAGGTTTTTCTTTCTTATACAGGCACAACCAATAAACCTAGCTGGCACTGGGGAAAATCCAACTGGTCAATGCAACGCTGACATGACTGACTACAGCACAACCTGACAGCAGTGAGATGCTCTGGGAGGGTAAGTCTTTTTCTAAGACTTAACTCCATTTATTGGAACCATTTGCCATTCAACTCTCATCTTGTTCTTTCTAAAATACGACTGTTTTCATCACAATGAGCAATGTCTCTCTCAGGGCAAAAATTATTTTGAGTGGGGATTTTATGTAGATCAGTATAGCTGCATCAAACCACAGGACCAAAGAGTGCCTTGCACCGCTGGGGTCTGCAGCAGAACTACTCAGTGCAAAAGATTCATCGAGAAACCTCATTTTCCTGATAGGCTATGGAGAGATGCTTGAATAAGGTGATAAGGAGCTGACAGGGAACCAGGCATGCTCAAATGCCTTCCAGTTCATCTAAAGATGCAGAGAAAATCTCCTCCCCAAATTTAATGTCTTTAGGAGCCTTCCAGTCACATATTTCCCTTCTCACAGTCTTCCAGCTCCCTGGGACTTTCTGGCCCTCCTCAATATCCTCCTCTGTCTCCCCACTCAAGGACAGCTCTTCTCTTCTCGGCCCGTTCTGCTTCCGCCCAAGAGGTTCCTGGGGAAGAGGCCGCAGGTGGTACAGCACGTGCACAGCTCAGCCTGTCGCTAGGACATGCTGCCGTCAGCTGCACCTCTTCCTCGCTCGGAGACACACTGGATCCTTTCAGACAAAGATTGTATCCGACACAGCAGCCGCAACTCTCCCCCAGTGGCCGTTTCTAGCAGAGAGGCCGGTGCTCCTGCATGTGAAAGTGCTCTAACACACAGCACATACTTTTCCAGACTCCACCTCATCATCAGGCTTAATGAAACACTTAATTATCAGACCTCAAAACTCAGGATTTCGAAGCGAGACAAATGGATGTCATACATCAGGGCCTGGCTGTGCAATCCTTCCTCTGCTGCACGCTTGCTCCTGGGGACAGGTAACACTAACAGGCTGAGAAACAAAGAGGCTACATCAAGCATGCCTACTGATAGGCATGAGGCCATGCTGGCAACTTCAAGGAACTAACTCAGAGGCTAGAGACCTAAGCAATAGTCCAAGAGCTAGAATAGGAAATACTGAAATCATTGCATTCATTGATTGAAGTAGTCTCACCCAGAACAGGCAGATCTGGCTGCAAGAGTCTGGGATGACAGGACACAAGCAATGGATGCAGACAAGGAGACACCACTGAAAAGACGCCACTGAAACCATGGTTCTTGCCCCCATTTCCACTTTCAGTGGAGTGCAACAGCAGCTCTCTCGTGGCGCTGAGGCATGGGACCAGACACATAGGGAGCACTCTAAATTCTTAGTTACCAGAAAAAGTCGCATACTCTGGGCCAAAGAAGAAGCATTTCAAACTGTGGTGGCAGCATGCACGTTTCACAGTATCCATGCCACAGAGGAGCACGGGGGAGTACTGCAAGTACTGACTATTTGTTTTGTACTGAGCACGATTCACCCAGACATCAAATGCACATTGTTTCTCCCTCCCAGCCTGCCCGCGACAAAACATTCACCAGCTTTCTTTTACATTACAAATTTAAGATCAACCTGCAACATATAAAAAGCCTCCAGCATGACAAATGTGCAGAACAAGAGCAAGAGAGCTTAGGGCTGTCACCAGTGTCTGTAAATCTCTTTGGTGGCTGGGAATTTGTGAGGTGGAAGGTTTTCCATACTGATCTGCTGTTATCTGAAATGGATTGTATGACTCTGAATTTTTTTATCAAATCTGTAAAACCAGTAAAACACTACAGTTCCAGTTAGACAAACTCTTTCAGGGTGGAGTGAAAAACAAGAAACCATTGCCGGAGAGTATCTGGTGTTGATCACAAGGAGAATAAGTACTATTTGCCCAGAGAAAACAAGATTTTTCCACTAACCTCTTCTTCTGCTTTCTCAGCAAATTTTTCTGTTTTCTCTAGTCTGCAGCCCTTCTCTAGCCAGTAAATTCAATATCTTGTGAGATCTAGAGAGAACAAAGTGAGCATTAGAGAGACAAACAAGGAAGGGGTCAATTATTGTATTAAAATCCCCAAGTGCATTGTTTTAGCACAAATTTCACATTTGTTTGCGCATGCTTTTAAGTGATTCCTTATTTTGCACTTTATAAATGGGCACCAGATGCCAGAGAGAATGATCAAAATTGCAGTAAAACTCGAGATCAAATAAGTTTTGCCCTGACCTAAATCTACTTAAGAAATCTCATACACGCTTCCACCCCCAAAGATCTAACAACAAAAAAAGCCTTTCTCCTAATTTATCACCTTAAGAAGTTGACAAGGAGAAGTGTGCGCCCAAGTTGCAAACTGTCAAAGACTGTCACTCCCAGTCGCTCCCTCTTTGAGGCACTAAAGGACTGGAATTATCCTTGTCTTAAAATCACGTGTTGGCTTTCCTTTCCCAAATTCAAACATCCAACAGCTGTAAAAATGACATCAAATCAACTGCTGACTCTGCCAATTTTGCAGTGTTCCTGCTCACGTCCATCTGTCTCCTCCCGCCACGCTGCGGCACATCAGTGGTGCAGTGAGGAGGCAGGGGCAGAAATTGGCTTGCTACCCATGTGTGTGGGCCAGTAGCCAAGCGATTCCACTTAACAAACTGGCCACAGATCCACCTTTCACGTCGAAACATGGGGAGAATTAGGAAACTTTTAAAATTAAATAATTCTATAACTGATGTTCTTCTGTTGTTTTTTTTTTCTTGGAAACTTTTTTCAAATTTTTAATTAGAAACACTTTATTTCTCTCCTTTTAAAGCTCTCCTGGATGGAGTTAGTTGGATCAAAGAACAGCAAGTTCTGTACAAGTAAGATCATGTTAAGTAACTGAGTCTTTTTACAAACTATCCGGCTGCCTCCACTGTGGCTAAAATATTTTTTTTCCACCATACGCACTGAAGAGACACTGCAAGTCTCTCATCAGATACTGCTTGCCAAGAAAAAGTCCTTTTAGATGTAACCTGTTGTCCCCACATTAACTTCAGGCTCTCTCAAAGAGTATTCCTAACTATATTTTAACAATTCAGCATGTTGGAACTAATCTTCTGCTCTGCCAGAGCACTGTCATGACACCAGGGAGCTGAGCCTGACCCAAGCAAGGCCCCACACGGCTTTCTAGAGGGTGTAAGTTTGCTTTTGCTAAAGCAAAAACCACTGGTCTCTCCTATCCAGAACTCACAGGAGTTTCATTTTTCCACACCTTGGACTGAAAAAATGTTATTTTCTGAGTTTGCCCCTCATGTAATAGGAACTGTACTCCTCTTCACAGTTCACTAATCATAAACTTTGAACCAAATGTGCCAGCTCCTGCTGCCTTTTCATTTAATAGCTAGTTACTGCCAGCACAGACAGCTAATGCTCACAGTGGACGGTGTCTTCAGCCACCCCGAATACACCTCCACTCAGGACACCCTGTGGTGTGAACTCGCCGTGGATCTCACCAGGCATGTGGTTCTCCGCAGAGAACCTCTGTCACCTCTGTCACCTAACAAGGCTTTGCNCTATTTGCCCAGAGAAAACAAGATTTTTCCACTAACCTCTTCTTCTGCTTTCTCAGCAAATTTTTCTGTTTTCTCTAGTCTGCAGCCCTTCTCTAGCCAGTAAATTCAATATCTTGTGAGATCTAGAGAGAACAAAGTGAGCATTAGACAGACAAACAAGGAAGGGGTCAATTATTGTATTAAAATCCCCAAGTGCATTGTTTTAGCACAAATTTCACATTTGTTTGCGCATGCTTTTAAGTGATTCCTTATTTTGCACTTTATAAATGGGCACCAGATGCCAGAGAGAATGATCAAAATTGCAGTAAAACTCGAGATCAAATAAGTTTTGCCCTGACCTAAATCTACTTAAGAAATCTCATACACGCTTCCACCCCCAAAGATCTAACAACAAAAAAAGCCTTTCTCCTAATTTATCACCTTAAGAAGTTGACAAGGAGAAGTGTGCGCCCAAGTTGCAAACTGTCAAAGACTGTCACTCCCAGTCGCTCCCTCTTTGAGGCACTAAAGGACTGGAATTATCCTTGTCTTAAAATCACGTGTTGGCTTTCCTTTCCCAAATTCAAACATCCAACAGCTGTAAAAATGACATCAAATCAACTGCTGACTCTGCCAATTTTGCAGTGTTCCTGCTCACGTCCATCTGTCTCCTCCCGCCACGCTGCGGCACATCAGTGGTGCAGTGAGGAGGCAGGGGCAGAAATTGGCTTGCTACCCATGTGTGTGGGCCAGTAGCCAAGCGATTCCACTTAACAAACTGGCCACAGATCCACCTTTCACGTCGAAACATGGGGAGAATTAGGAAACTTTTAAAATTAAATAATTCTATAATTGATGTTCTTCTGTTGTTTTTTTTTTCTTGGAAACTTTTTTCAAATTTTTAATTAGAAACACTTTATTTCTCTCCTTTTAAAGCTCTCCTGGATGGAGTTAGTTGGATCAAAGAACAGCAAGTTCTGTACAAGTAAGATCATGTTAAGTAACTGAGTCTTTTTACAAACTATCCGGCTGCCTCCACTGTGGCTAAAATATTTTTTTTCCACCATACGCACTGAAGAGACACTGCAAGTCTCTCATCAGATACTGCTTGCCAAGAAAAAGTCCTTTTAGATGTAACCTGTTGTCCCCACATTAACTTCAGGCTCTCTCAAAGAGTATTCCTAACTATATTTTAACAATTCAGCATGTTGGAACTAATCTTCTGCTCTGCCAGAGCACTGTCATGACACCAGGGAGCTGAGCCTGACCCAAGCAAGGCCCCACACAGCTTTCTAGAGGGTGTAAGTTTGCTTTTGCTAAAGCAAAAACCACTGGTCTCTCCTATCCAGAACTCACAGGAGTTTCATTTTTCCACACCTTGGACTGAAAAAATGTTATTTTCTGAGTTTGCCCCTCATGTAATAGGAACTGTACTCCTCTTCACAGTTCACTAATCATAAACTTTGAACCAAATGTGCCAGCTCCTGCTGCCTTTTCATTTAATAGCTAGTTACTGCCAGCACAGACAGCTAATGCTCACAGTGGACGGTGTCTTCAGCCACCCCGAATACACCTCCACTCAGGACACCCTGTGGTGTGAACTCGCCGTGGATCTCACCAGGCATGTGGTTCTCCGCAGAGAACCTCTGTCACCTCTGTCACCTAACAAGGCTTTGCGAGAGATAAAAGACATGTGCAGCACCACTGGCTGGTCTTCCTAACGGAAGTCTTCTTCCTAATGGAAGATTAAGCAGGCACTCCAATGTCTACCACTGCAGGCAGGGAGACCCAGTCCTGTCTCTTCATAGGCATTCCAGCCACCTCTGCTCTTCCCAGGCTTCTAGAAACACTTTATCCCTCCTGAGCTTGCTTGGAAGCCACCACAGCTTCTGCGAGGTCACAAACGGGACTTTGTTTGCACAGGTCTCACTTCAAACTTGACACCTTCCTTACATGAATAAATGATATTTTTATAAGCAAAAGAGATATGAAAGAACTGGATGTTCCCATAATTTGTGCAGGAGTGTTTCCCACAGTCTGAACCAGAGGGTGCCTGTCAGGTTTTCAGACGTTGGATCAGTTTGGCTGATCATAAAGACATCTTCCAGGTCTAACCCACCTTACAGAACAGGAGCCTCCAGAGGCTGAGGGAGCACCCATCTAACCCTTACAGATGTAAAGAAAAGCTGCAGTATGTACTGTGTTATCCTAAGCTGAGACACACAATGGCAGGACACCGCCACAGGTCTTGTTCCCTTAGGGAAAGGAGATACAGTTTATCCCCATCAATCAGGAAAACCGAAAGAGAAATGGTATATGGGTATCAAACTTACAATTTCAGTATTGGCCTATGGATGTCATGACAGAAATCTCTTCTCCTTTCTGCTAGGGAAAATGGCAATTGAAAGAAAGCAGCAGAAAAGACAAGAGAAGTTAGAAAAAATGAGGAGCTGCTGTATCACAGAGCTCTGACACATAAATGAGTGATTGCAATGTAACAAACTATCCCACACCAGCTTCACTGAGTTGACATGCACGCTCGTATTCCTGGGGGACCTTTTTTTTCAAATATGGGGTAGCTTTCCCACGAGTTAAAGAGAAAAACACTAAATCTAATTATTTTCCATTTATTGTGGATTGTCACAGGGTCAGAATTTACCAACACCAAGCTATTACTGGGCAGCTGACAGATGCTGGCTTGTGTGTCAAGCCCTTTAGATCAGAAGCTGAGCTGAGTCCTGTTCCTTTTTAAGTCAACAGAACTTCTCTGAGATCTTTCACTGTGTCCTAACTAACGCTGCTCTTTATGGCAACCTTTAACTATGAAACACTGGGGATCGTCTAAGTTAGACACCTGGCTTTATATTGATTTCAAGCTAACACAGCCCTTAAAGGAGGGGCAGTGTGCTTAATGCCTTTGAAAAGCCTGCTCCACTTTTTGCCATATATTTGGATAGTGTAGGGAGTAAGTTTGGAAAGTCACTCGCGTGATCTTTGAGTAAAACTCCCAAGTACTATTCAATAATCCAGCCTTTTGGAAATTTTTGCATGCTGCTTACAGGACACACTTCATCCTTTTGACATATATAGGAAAAGCTGTTTGTATCAAAGCTTGATAGGTTGGAAACTTTCCTCTTTCTACATGTGATACAGAATAGCTTCTGGAGCTGAAGTTGCTGAGGGCCAAACCCATCAGTGGTTTGCCATTTGCTTCATTAATGGCTTTGCCATTTGCTTCATTAAAACCTCAGTGTGGCCCTACAAGAACAATATATATACACTATATATACTATATAAACTATATATATACATATACACTACATATACTCTCTCTAATATATATACTATAGTGTGTATATATGTGCTATAGTATATATATACACACACTATAGTATATATAGTGTATATATATAGTGTATATATATAGTGTGTATATATGTGTATATATATACTCTCTCTACACACATGTATACAC
>VZSC01017443.1:187941-214510 GCA_013398225.1 Steatornis caripensis | reverse complement strand
GTATATATAGTATATGTAGTGTGTACATATATATATACTGTATAACTGCAGGTTACATTCAGTGTTGTTGCATAAAATATTTTCTTTCCAGTTGACAGCACAGGAAAATTATGCCCTCGGTTGCACTTCTATATTCGTACCCTATATGAAATTCTTTCAGACCATGCTGTCTTTCTCGTCAGCTGGTGGGCTCTTTTTGTCAGCCCACAATTTTGGAAGTGAGAGTGATGAATTTACTATTTGATCTTAACAGGCATTTGAATTCCACCCTCTGTTAAAAGATCTCTTTATTTTCCTGCTTAGGTTTTGGAGAGGACCTCACAGGACCAAACTCGTCCACTGCTTTGATGGCCATTAACGATTTGCACCATCAGAAGCTGAGTTTAGCTCAGAAAATGTCCTCGGATGACGCACCAGCAATAGGTCATCACTATATATACAGCTCTTAATCCAACGCTATACCTCTGACCTGCCTGCAGAATTTGGCATTTCACTCCACTGTGTAAAGCCTTTGGACTCTCTGGAATTTAGACCATTTAACTTCAAAGTTCAGGCTCATTTGCTGGTAATAGGTAGTCTCACCGAGTCATCTGGTGTGTTTAATTCTAAAAAGTCTGTCCCACATCCTGTTTTCTGGGATGTTTGTAAACACTCTTGGGATGCTCGCTGCATCTCCTCCATTCGGACAGAACATCTTAAGTTCAGGACTTACCTGGGATGACACACTGGGATTTGGAAGCTGGAGGACATGTTATTACAGCTCTGTGGATGCACTTTAACCTACCCAATAGCCAAAATATTGTAGATTAATTGCCATTTAGCAGATTTCTGGTGAGGATTTTCCTACCTTCTTAACATCTACAATACCACAGCTGGATGACTACCAGCCCCCAAGTGAGCCCACCTAAAGTTACTTCCAATATATCTGCAGCTGCAGCACAACCATCACTACTGCCACATCTTGCGATACGTTGCATCACCCAAGACTACAACCCTGATGCAAATCAGCTACTACAGATAAATTTATTTTCTGGTTAGCCACAGCCCCACTGGTGTTGAAGGCCAGTATAGATATTAGCAAGTAGGCAGGTTCCTATGGCAGCAGGCTGCTAAAGGGCAGCAGAACAGTCTTCACCCCTGTGACTTAATTTGCCTGTGTGGAGGCCTGGAAAGCCAGGCTGGCTGGGAAAACGGTAGGATAAAGGCACACTGCAACAGCATTTGAGTAGACAGAAAGGGGAGGGGAGAATGGGGGTCTGAGCAGCCAGAGGTAAGGAAGCTGCAGCCCTCGGATCAGTGAGTGAATCCTGGACACAGGTAACCACCGAGAACAGTTAATAACAATCCAACTCACAAGGGCACATCAGAGACGAGTGCTCCAACATGAACTGTTCACAAAAATCTGCAAGTGAGCTGACACTAATGAAAACAAGGGGCTTGGGAACTGGATGATGGTGGGAGGAAAGGAGAGGCTGTTGTATAACTTGTTCCTCCTGCCCAGACCTGCCAATGCAGCTGGATTCTAACTTGCAGCATCATCAGTTTTCCAGTCTTGGCCTCCTGAACCCACAAGCAGCCCCTCGCAGTGACCTGTCAAACCTTTGCTATCCAAACTTTTCTTCCTTTGAACAGCCTGATAAGGGGCCAACCTGTGCAGTAGCTTCTCACTATGCCCCTAAGGGAGAATACAATGAGGCCTATAAAGCCAATTGCACTTGTTACCCGAGGCAGCTTTTGAACTCTGCACAGAGAGACTGGAATGCCCCCTTCCACTTAGCAGAACAAAGGCCAGACAACCTGCAGGGTTTTAAATCTGCAAGTTAAACATGAATGTGATTAATGCGTGGCTTTGAATTTCATGTATTATTGAATTGTATACATTACTCCAGGCTCAGAGGTTTTTCCCTTTTATATTGCAACACAAATGTAGGTTCTGTTTGGGAGGGGTGCAGAGTAGAAAACACCAGGCAAAAGTATTTCCATATGTATTCCCCAAATTCTCTGTCTGAAGGACTTGAGCGATCTGGGATTTATACGGTGTTCCACTGACCCCGAAAAAACAACTTGAAACAGATTTAAAGAAGATGCACTGGAGCTCACTGCAATTGAAACGCTGGATACTTATTTGACAGCCTCCAGGAATCTTTCCAGGTCCCCTCCTTCCTGTGAATCTGCTAAAGCTCCAGAAGATTATCAGAGTTAAGCTAGTGTGCAGGATGCTGGGTTTGAGGAGACAGGTTGCCCCTGGTAAGAGTCATAAAAATGATCATGTCTTGTAACGAGTGCTCCAACTCAAAAACTGAGTCCTTGATCCCATTTAAGTCATAATCCTCTGGTAGGAGCCAGAAAGCTGGACCACACCACTCCTGTATGATCCTGCTGGCTTTGGTGGAATGCTGCATGACCAGAAGAGTATCCTGGCTTTTACTGCTGGGGAAAGGTTTAACGTATTTTTAGAAACAGTTAATTAACCCCATTCGTTACATAAAAAGCGCAACTGTAAAGTGCATCTGGACACTTCCAGTCAGGACTTCTTCATTCTCTATATGGCTTTGGGCACGTCTTCTGACTTTACCACTGCATAACAGAAGACTAACAAAGCTGCTGAGAAATACTTAAAAATTTTATTTTAGGGAATATAGTTCTTTTTTAATTAGAAGGTTTCCCTGCAGAAATCTTAAATATAGATTGTCAAATGGCCAGCATCTGATATGCACTACTTGCCCTTCTGTGGATCTCCTTCTGTGAGTCCTGCGCATTTTCATTCATTCATCCAGCCTTCTGCTGTGCTAGGCAGAACTGTCATTAAGTTAGTGATTCTGTATAGAACCGAACACGTCTGCGCACACGATGAATCTACACAATTCAGTGCCCTGACACTTTTACTCTATGCTACAATTTTAATCTCCTGAGAAGCACCTTCAGCTTTGCCTCAAAGACAAGACACTGATTGTCTCCCACCATCTAACTCGGTCAATTAGTACAGAATGCATGCAGTGTAATCACAGGCCCCAGGGTGATGAGTTTATTGAGATCACTCTTCAGTATCCAGCCAGATCTTCAGAGAACTGTTCGCATTTTGATAAGACCAGTGGGAGGAGGAATTTGCAATTGTGTCATATATACCACCACTCAGCTTGCTATGGTTAATTCTACAAGGACCATCATTAAAATGTCCAGTAAGCTGCCCTTTCACGGGACGCGTCTCACTGGGCTGGGCAGGGAGGATCTGAAAGAAATGAGACATGATATAAAGAGTTCCTCCTCTTTTCCAAAGCTCAGATCTAGATGGCTTCTCATAATTTTCCGTGCCAATTTGCATCTGGAACTTCATTTGCTTGTGGAATGGAGCAAGGCTATTACAGAAGGAGAGCTCTGTCTCCAAAATAGTTTCTGGCCCAGGAGGATGATTGACCTTTGTTCTGAGCAGGACTATGAACTCTGTTGCCTTGGGACACCTTTGAATCCTTGTCTCTTATCTTTAGCCATTACTAGCCCTATGATTCCTGGACATGAATATAAGTTTATCCTAACAGCACTAATTACTTTCCTGGCTTGCCAAGCTTATTACAGAGTAATGCTTCTTTAATTCTTTACTTCCCAATCAGAAGGTCCAGACAACGGATATGGGAATTGTAGCAGTGATTCTTAGACCTGATATATGTCCAGT
This sequence comes from Steatornis caripensis, assembly GCA_013398225.1. NCBI lineage: Eukaryota > Metazoa > Chordata > Aves > Caprimulgiformes > Steatornithidae > Steatornis > Steatornis caripensis. The sequence continues at coordinate 210,840 of VZSC01017443.1, read as the reverse complement.
ACTAATTTTGCTAGAGTCTTTCTGAAATATTTCTAGAAAAAATATTGACCACTTAGGACCTTTTAGGAGCAAGGAAGCACAGAATATTGTATCACTGATTCATGGCCTGAGATCAGCCCTGCAACTTTATCCTCAGTCAGAAATTTGGCAAATGCTGCACACGTGCATGGAGCTTACAGAATCACTTAACTGCAAAGACTAAACATGCCACATCCGCCGCTCACCTTGGTGCAGTACAGATGCAAGCAAAACAAAACATGATAGCCACATAGATGACATGGTGCTTATTCTGGCTGTACAATTTATGCTGGGACCAGAAGGACAAAAAAGCCTTCAGCAGGCGACTGGGCAAGAATGCTTTTACAGTTCCATGATCCTCAGTCTGGCCATAAAGTGCTGTGGACACATGATGACTTATTAGACCTGAAAAATGCAAGGATGAAGTTACTCCTCCAGAAAAAGAAAAAAAAAAAAAGGAAGGAAAAAAAAGCTGAAATGTTGCCCCAGCTGAGAAAAGAGTTTGATTCGGGACCTGCTGAGCACTTTACTTTCTTTGGCTGTGACAGCACTGATCTGGTATCAGGTGCTCCAAACTGTAGCCTTACAAATAAGCTTTCTGAGGAATTTTTAATTCTAGTACATATCAATGTAGCAGTCAAATGCAGCAAAAATGTAAAATACATTTTGGCCCAAACCCCAGAAACGGAAAAATCTCTACAGCTCCTCTGCAAAATGATGCTTGCAACACTTACATACTGCTCCCAAGCCCAGAGAACTGCCTGTTTGCTGGGGGCATCCGCATCACTTTTCCTATTGTCTGCCAGCAAGAAAGCCTGACCTGCATCCGAACTCATTCCAGGAATATTTCAATAAGTCTGCAGTTTCCCAGTAAGCCCTGAAGTCCTTGGTTAGGACATCCCTGTCCTGTGCAAGCTAAACCAACTCTCCCATTTTTAATTTGGCATGGCTGGTCCTTTCCCAGTATCTTAATTAAACGCAAGAGGGAAAAAACAGAAAGCCTGACAAGACCCACCGAGTGGTGTCTCTTTCTGTGTGCTCATGTGGCTCCATTCTTGGAGGCTGACCCAGGGCACAGCTCTGCTCTTCTATGTATATTTCCCAGTGAAAGCATTTTTTTTCCCTTCCATAGATTTATTCAGACTCCAAACTTCAAATTCATCAAAACTGTCACGGACCATTTGCAGGATGGGAAGATACTGTGGGTCCAATCAGTGTGAGTGTCACAAACAATTATCTGCTGCAGAATGATCCCAATTAGTAAACACCCCGCTAACAGGCCACCTCCCCAAGGATGCTGATTGCTTGTGACAGTGTTTTTTTCAGGACGCCTGCTGGAAACTACAACTCAAGCCTTTGTGGGGTGGCTTCTGGCAAATTCCTTGTTAACCTTACAAAAGAATCTACACATGAATAATTAGAAATAGATTGGAGTAGAAATTTAAAGTACATTTAGCTTTGTCACCCAAATCTTTCATAACGAGACCTACTTCTCATCTGGGATAAAACAGAAATTCTATTCCCTGTCTTGGCTTGTATGAAGCACTCTGTGTTTTGATGCTTTGCTCTAGGCTTTTGGAACTACATAAAGATTTCAATATAAACACTCCCTTCCACTTTCTCCTTTCTTCTCTCCTTTTCTGTTGGTGCAAAACTCTTAAAGAGTTGCCTGAAGGACTAAGCTCAGTGAGTCTTTGCAACCTAGCCGCTTACTCCTTGCTTAAGGTATGCTGCCTTTTCTGCTGTGTGCCACTACCTAAAAGAGCAGCCTTTAACAATCCCAGAGCTATTTTTATGGAATGAAATCACAGACAGGAGCAAACAAAGATATAAAACTAAGTATTTTTTTTTAAAGTAACCTTTTAACCACCCAGTTCTCTCCTGAAACGGACTGGGGAGTGATCAGTCACTCCTATTTACCATGATCTATTATCAAACCAAAAGACAGCAAGCCCAAATCCAATGTAACCCAGGAATAATGTAGTGGAGCTGCAGAGAGACTTAAGAGAGGAAGAACGGAACTCTGCTTTCCTCCATGTGAACTCAGCCCCTGCGGTTCACGTAAGATGGGCCAGAGGACAACTAGCTATAGCTAAAATTCAGTGCATGGCAGGTAATGCCATGAGTACAGAAGTTCGAAGCTGCAGAGTAAGGCCATTCTATGAACCAACACTCGCTTGGATCAGAAGATTTCATCTGAATGGCTTTCGCGCTGAAAGCATCTCATATCAGCATCACTACTGTAATGCAAAGGGTATAGTCTGACCGGCTTTGCACACCCTTTGACTAGCCATCATTTTAAATGCTCTAATGCCTAAGTCACTGTTTCACACTGCTATCAGCAGATGCACCAAAAGACTAAGCTGCCAAATGCCACATACAGCAATATAAAAAGCTGTACCTAAAGCAAAATGTACTGAAGAGCTGCAGTAAGTTGCAATTTCCTCACTGGTGCCTATTGAGAACAGCCCAGGCAGCATTTGATACAAACTGGTGAAACCACATGAGGAAACCCTTTGTCCTTCTTCAGTCCCAGAAGCAGCAAGCCAGTGCAGTGACGCAGGATTGTTTCAGGTTTAGCCCTTCCATTCTCTCAATGCTAACTGTGTTTTACAGTGTCACGGATGATGCAGGTGGAAACTCACCCAGAGCAGGGAGAACAATAAACAAAGTATTCCTGTTCTCCAACCAGGTGGTCAGAGCTTTATTGGGTGCAGGTTGGGTGGAGAAATACATCGCTGAGGCACACAGATTCCTTCCCAAACTGGTCACAGTACGTAAATGATCTGCATGCACACAGCTTTCCAAGGATAGGAAGCGAGTATGGACTACACATTAATGGTAAAGTCACCATTAATTGGACTCCTTGGATGGCAAGCGGGCAGCTTTCTGAAAGAAAATCTCATGTTGAGCCACAATTGGTTGGGCCAGACAATACTCAAATCTACTAGAGTAATTCCTTCTTCTGTGGGACTGTTGGGTAAAATCTCATGACCTGCCTGCAGTGAAATCTTAGCCATAATCCAGAGTCCAATAACACAGGGGCAGGAAGATTGATTTGGTGATCAAGGCTGCCTCCCAGCCAGCAGCCTTTCTCCCAAAGAATGGGCGTTAGTGCCACAGTGCCTTTCCTTTCAAGGTGCCAAGTTCTCCCTTACTGCTCAGTAATACTCCCACACCTCTGTGATTTTGGGAAAGCCTCTCCCCTTCTCCTCTGGCCTGGGGCAAGCAGACTCTCATCTTCAATATGTGGGGGGAAGTAGATTCATTTAACTCACCCCTCTTACATTCAGCTCTGATTTCAATCCAGTTGATTGGTGACTTCTTGGCAGCAAATCCTATCCCAACTATACCTTCANCTTACTGCTCAGTAATACTCCCACACCTCTGTGATTTTGGGAAAGCCTCTCCCCTTCTCCTCTGGCCTGGGGCAAGCAGACTCTCATCTTCAATATGTGGGGGGAAGTAGATTCATTTAACTCACCCCTCTTACATTCAGCTCTGATTTCAATCCAGTTGATTGGTAACTTCTTGGCAGCAAATTCTACCCCAACTATACCTTCCGCAGGGATGAACTGCCAAATCTCTATAGATTTCCACGGTGACAGCTCACCGTGCTGCTTATCCCCATTTACAGTCTGGCTCAACAACCTGATTTCAGTTACCTTGTTGCTAGTCTGTCACACACACCCAAGTACACGAACCCAAACTACACACTGCTCACTTTGCTGTCTCTCACATTAAAGCTTTCAGGGTTCCTCCTTCCTGAGGAATTCTGCTCTCAGATGTTTTTCTCAGAAAATATTCCTTTCCTCCTCTGACATTCTATCGCTTTTTATCCCACCAAAATTACCAAACTTCCTAGTTTCTGCCATGCTTCACGTACACGGTACTAAGTCACGTCTGCAAAACATCGCACCTAAAACTTTCATTAAAATGCTCTTTACTGCTTTGCTAAAGGACAGGAGGAGCCCTCAGTAAACGGATGCACCAACAACTTTCACCAGTCACACTGGTCCAAAATCTGCATGATCAAAGCAATGTATCGTTTGTCATTTCTACTAATCCACATGACTGAGCTCCTATCCAAGACGAGCCAAACAATTTTGGAGGGAGGGCAAGATCTTGTAAGACCCTGTATCAAATGCTCTACTACGCTCCAACTGCAATATATCTAATGCAATCCCTTTGTCCAATAATTTGCCTTTGCATGATTGAGGATGAGATTGCATAACTATTCCCTCCCTGCCTCTCCCCCAAGCACAATACCCTGTGGTTTGGAGCAATTTAAGACTTAGTTCAAGAATTTGTCTCACTTTTCTCCCATCCTGGTGGTCCACACTAAATCACAACTTCTCCTTTGCTTTGCTATTCCTATCCTCCTGATCCACTATGGCCCCAGCATCCAAAGCTTCACCATTCTTCATCTTCAAACTGCAAAGTCATCAGGACAAAATGCGAGAGATGTGCAGTCTGCCCAACTCAGTTCACACAGATCTTAACGGTGGTGTTACTGCTTTCCTATCCACATCCCTCTTTCCAAAGGAGGTTAAGACTCTGAATTCCCACCTCTGCTGAAGAGAACGTTCAGCCCTCTGTAAAACTGCCAGAGGTACAGACACTTGTCAATTTGGGAGAAGAAGCAGGCTGGCTCTCTGCCAGGGGAAGGGCTTTGCACATCAAGCTGAAGACAGAGAATCTGGCCCTGCTTTAAAGAGGAGGGACACAGTCGTATTTCTAGCAGGGACATTGTGTGAGTAACTCCCTCTGCAGCCAAGGGATTTTGCCCTCAGATATCCAAGGGCATAAGCTGGGAGCTATGGAGTCAGCCTCTGTGCCAGCTGATGCAACAAGCACCCTCCAGCTGTAAAAAAATAGCTCTGAACACTGGGATAAAGCTGGAGCCACTGAAGGGTCCTTACAACCGCAAACAGATTTATGACCCAAAATCCAAATAGGAATTATCATTGCAACCACTGCTGATGCCAGGAGACATTCATTCCCTGCCTATCCATTCCCTCTGGCTCAAAGATCCCAGTCGTCCTCCTCAGGACAGCCACCCCATCTATGTGAAAGCACTTGGCTTCTGTGGATGCCCTGAATCTTCTGCGTTCCCTACTACGCATACTTGCCAAGTAAGTCTTAATTTAGCTACAGTAATCTCTGCTGCCTGTTCCCACACATAGAAATGTTTATTTTATAGGCTCTGATCTCAAACGGATGGTAATAAACGACCTGACTCTGCATCAGAACAAGGTCACTGACACAATGTGCTGCCCAGCTAATGTGTATAAAGTCATCCAGTCCCAGAACTACAGTAAGAGTCAAGCCTGCCCCAACCACCTTGGCTGCCAAGCTGGCCATCTTGTGTCGGTATCTCACAGGCGGAGAAAGCCTGGCCTGTAAATTTGACTGGAGAGATGACGAGACATCAAGTAATTGCACCCTTGGAGGGACAGCAGGCCCCAATTGCTTTCACCACTGCAGATCCAGTATCAGCTACATAAGCAAAAAGGAGAGACTGCACAGCTTGGCCAGAGGGAGCTTCCTGAGCTATGAAGGAGCAACAGCACTTTGTCCTAAGAGGGAAGCAGCCCATATACATAGCTGGAGCAGCTCAAGGCACCTCTCCTTCACAGGGAAAGCGCACTGACACTAGCTGACGCGCTGTAAGTTAGGTTGAGAACTGGGAACGTTCCGGCAGAGCCTGCCTTCTGGCCACGACGCTTCCAGGTTTTGGAGGACTCAGATGAATGTCTGAGTTGGCCTTGAAGTGTTTCACTGGAAATGGCCATTTTGGCACCACCACACACATGTATACTGCCAGGTTTTACAGTAGGGCTCAAAGCACTTCCTGAGCCGACAGCTTTGCAAAGATAGGCAGCAATTGAGCATGTGGTCACTGTGCCTTCTTCAGCCTCGGATCCCTGACCACATGATCCTGATCCCATTGGGACTCTGGTCTGGGCCCACAGTCTCATTTCTATCTACTTAGCCAAGACACAGACAACAGAGTTTTCACCAGTTTTATGAGCCTTTATGAGGTTTTTTTGACATCAGGAGGGCAGACGACACCTGGCCCAGCACAGAGCCTGCCAGTACGAAGAGAATCTGCCAGAATGGTTTGAACCAGCAGAAAGAGCTTGTACGGGGCCAGCATGCTCTCTCGTGTGGCGGCAGCATTTTGGATCCAGTACTAACAGCCCTAAAGACAGTTTTATGGTATCACTGGGGTGAGGACTTTGCTTGAACTCCTTTGGTTTAAGCCTTGATTTAAACTAATGCATAATTCATAATGGGGATGATAACAGATGGCAACTTGTTAAGCCACAGGAACTCAATCAGTTCTGATCACATGACAACACCCTAAATAATTTAAATCATATCTTACTGCAAGAGCTTTTCTGCTAGGGCTCCATGTTACAGAGAGACACCAATGCCACACTGTGGGACTCATCTTGCAAGGCAGTGGTTACCACGTCCCCCTGTTTCCAAAGGGAGAAATTGAGGCACAAAAGCGAGTGGCTTCCATGCGCTCACTCCATGAGAACGGATCGCTGGTGTCCTGTTCCTGTGACCCAGACCCCAGCCATGAGGTCCTGGTCTCTCCTTCTCCATATATTGTGCATGTTTACAAAGATACTTGCAAGATGTAAATTCAGACAAAAACCATTACTTTAAAAAAGGTGGGGGGTGGTGTCCTTCACAGCATGGTTGCTAACTCCAAGCAGACCCTCCAGAGAAGTTTATCACTAGACCTATTAGCAAGTATATGATCCAACCAGGATAAAGGGGTGATTCAATCCACTGAAATAAATAGATCTAAAAACTAGACTCAGATCCCAGCTTTTCACTGGCAAAAACTCACTCTTGGTCCTGGTTTACCCTGCTATGTCAGAGAGGTTGCAGGGGAAGGGTTGGCAGAGTGTATTCAGACCACTTCTGACTCCCAGTTTTCATACTCTACTCAGCAATGTAGCCAATCAAAGAGCCAGTGGGATAAAAGAGACTTTGTAGAAAAGGATTCAAAACTGGAGCGGTCCAAGCCATAGTACCCTGAAATATTAAACCCAGCTCTAGGACTCCTAATACTGGGTCAAAAAAGCCAGAGCTATGTGATGCAAAAGTGATGTTCCAATAGAAATTCACAGGTTTACCTTCTGAAGTTGCAGGCTTTTAAGTCAGATCAGGACTTTGCCGCCTCCCTGCAGCAAAAGTGAGGAGATAAAGCCATCTCATCTGCTCTGGATAATTCATCAAAAATGCAAGCACATCCACTCCTGCCACATATCCCATTGTTCTCTGGGTATGACACAGCAGCGAAATGTCAACCCCCATTCTCATGTCAGAATACCTCTTTCTTCCTCAACTATAGGAGGAAACTACCTTTCCAACACATGGCCTAAATTTTGGCGACATGAAAACCCTTCAGTGTCTCTCTGAGAAACAGGAGGCCCTGCCAAACTCCTCAGCCACTTCAGGAGGCAATGTGGGATGGAGAGGAGCAGGGAGTTTTCTCTTACGAGTTTCAGCACCTTCCTTTTCTTAGCATCAGTTCCCTGGCTGCCACATGCAAATGAAATCTGGGGCTCTGCAGGAAAGTTTCATTCCCAGTGAGTCGAAGCAGTCTTCTGAATGAGAATACTCTTTAGGAAAGAAATGTTCCAGGAATATTCCAACAAGCTCCGGATTACAGAAATGCTTTTACCATCACAGGGGACAAAACACCATCAAGAATATAAAACTCTAATGAATTATTATTATCATCTCAGCATAGTTATCTACTCCTTTGAGAAGACACACTGAGTTTGAGTCTTCTCTGGAATTCCAATCAATCATAATCAGCACAGTTAGTCCCAGCTGAAGCACAGGCATTGGCTGCTAACTGTAAGCATGATGGACACAGACTGCTGCCTCCACCTCCTGACACAGAACAGGGGAACGCTGCCTACGCTACATTCATCCTCAAACATCACTTGACTGCCTGACCATTTTTACTTCTTCTAAAATCACCATCCTCTTTTTTAAACACTTCAAATATAAAAGCGCTCATGAGCTGACCAGCTAAATTCTCCCACAGTAAATGTTGTGGGCACTTCCATCTCCCAAACAGAAAGGAAACTGCCACCTAAAAATCTTTCCCATCACGGATGTGATTGAAGCCCTGTTTGTTGGTCTAAGCACAACGCAAGGAGTTCTTCAGCACACTAGTTCTCACAAAAGCACAAGCGTGAACTTTCTCTCTGGTGCACTATTAGCACTTGGCAAAGATGTTTGCAGAAATATCATTAGATAAAACAAAGCCTTGTGTGTACAAGATGGACCAGATTCTCAGCTGGACTAAACTCTTTGAATTCAAGACAGCTATGCCAAATGACATGAGCAGAGATACAGATCCGTGTTTCCTCTAAATCTGTGTGTTAGCAGTGAAAGGCATAACAGTAGATGGTAACAACCCTGTCCTGATCTTCAGGCAATGCTGCAAATCAGAACATACCTCATGCTATGGAGGATTCTAAACCAGAGGATCTTCCCCCCCAAAATGGTAATCATCACAAAACTTCTCACAGACAAAGTAGTTTTACATTCAGAACAAGGCCCTGCAAAAAGTCTCTGCACTGCCTGGGGCAGGTTCCAACTCCCCATCACTTTGCTAAGTGACTCCAAAAGCCTAGAGAAGCTGCAGCCGGGGGCAGCTAGTACTGAGGCAGGCCCCAGGGAAAGCATGAACCATGGATTTAATCACAGAGAATCAATCAAGAGCGATTTGGTCCATTTGAGTTTGGATCGAAGGAAGCCCTCTCTTTGTAAGGTGCAAAATCCATTTTTGCCACCATGAGTGAAGAGTCCCCAGACGAGGCCCACAGCCTCTCCTCCATTCCCCCATCCCCAGGCTGCCTGTATGAGCACCAGCACAGGCAAGCTGCTCTCCCTCGGCTGGGATACCGAAATGAACCTCTCACAGGCAGCGACTGACATTGCCTCTCTGCCTTGCCTCAAGCCCAGGCTCAGTGAGCAGCCCTGAGGGGAGGCCCTTTTTACACACAAGTTATTGAACTTGCTTTCCTCAGAAGGAAACTTGTAGGAACACACATTACTCACATGCCCACCTGTTCGGGCTCCTTAAAGAACACCTCTTTCCATGTGAAAAAGCAACTTGACAGTATTTTTCATTATTATTTCAAGCAAGTAATGACACGTCTTCCTTATTGCACAAACCATCAAGGCTCTAGCTTCAAAAGCAATGAACCTTACCCTTCACTCTTATTACAAGGAATAGAATTATAGGACTTTTTTTTAACACAGGGAACTGGAGTGGTCTGAACCCAGAGTGAACTTAATCTCCTAAACAGGCTCAAACCCAAATCTCTACTCCGAGTGCTTCCAAGCTTCAGGGCAGGTTGCATCTGGCTTATGTCTCTTGGTCCCAAGCCTGCCAAGTCCTGCAGCTCCATGCAGGTCCTTGACACACTCCAGCAAACTGGTGCGTTGGCTACCTGCCTCTGGGGAGGAGAGACAGAAGAAAACACAAGATACTGCAACGCGGTGACCTTGTGTGCTAAAATCACCCGAGGAACACGAATAGCTGGGAACAGCTCTAAAGAAACCAGTGCCAGAGCAAGGAGTGCCAAGGACAGCGAGCTTAGCAGAGCCTGGTGGAAGGAGGCTGAGGCTGGGAGTGCGGGATGACGAAGCTGAGAAACCAGAGAAGGTAACTTGGGGTCCATAGGCTATCCAACAGTGTCCTCTGGTGGCAGCAGCTAAAGCCTGCCAGGTCATCCACGGCCGGCCTAAAATACATGTCTTTATTTTCTAATGGCATGAGTGACTAATGTAAGTGGATAAATAACAGTTGCTAAGTCATTTTGATCTTGCCTGTAGCTATAAGGTCAGGGTATGTTTTTGGTCAAGCCGAAGCGTGAGAACTGCAAAGCAAATTGTCTACATGAATGCACACGCTCCCGCTCTGGACTTCCCCATGGCAAGCTGAGGACTTGCCCAGGCTGGTCACTGACAGGTGGACCTGCACAAGCTAATCACGCAGCAAGGAGGACGCCACACGTAGAATGTCTTCTGTGAAGCTGGACAGCAGGAGTTGGAGGCTTTCTTCGAAAACTGGCTTGTTGCATGAGGAAAAAAAATCTCCCTTCAGCTGTTTTTCCACCTTTCCCTTTTCATTTCTGTTTTAAAGGCCCAATCTCAGAAAGGTGTAAATCACTATAAAAATACAAAGTGGAGATTTGGAGTGAATTCAGTTAGGCTTGAAGAGCGCCTGTCCCTCGAGCTAGCCCAGCCAGACAGCACCAGCACAGAGCAGCTCACTGCTAGCAGCAACCTTGCAAGGCCACGGAAGAAAAAGTGAGGCTGAGCACTACGTCAGGAACTTTCCACTTTCAGATGGCTGTTTTCTCACCATCATGGGAGTAAGGAAAGCACAACACAGCCATCAGACCACTGACACACGTGAGCATTCACTGCATGGCACACTCCCAAAAAAGATCTCAGAAGCCTCAGAAACCACAGAGGTGACATACAACCCCCTGAACGGAGGGATGGAGAAGCAGAGGCAGGGGACGTCCAGCGAGACAGAAGCCATTTCATCCCGTGATGTGAAATTTGTGCTGAATTTTTTCATGGAAAGGTTTCCCTTCCTGGCACCCCAATTCCTCCCATTATAATCTGACTTCTGGTGGCCAAGACTGCCAGGTGTAGCCCATCGCCTGAGGAAACCCATGGGCTGTCAGAGGAAAAGGCAAGCTCAAGAGGTTGGCATGGGGCTTCTCTCCTGTTCACCAAACCCACATGCCAGATGTGTTGTCAGTGCAGAGAAACCCCTGAGCTTTGGGGCTGTGGCTGACCCATGCTCTCCAGCACTATGGGACAGATGTCAGCGAAGCTCTGTTAGCCAGCATATGCTTTCCCACCTAATGCTGTGTTTTAGCTGCCGCAGGAAAACAAGAGCTGGTCAGATAACCAGCTCCATGTTAACCCAATGTATCTTGGCACCTATAGGCCCTCCTAGGATTCAGAACTCCAAATGAGGCATCTCAGTCCCATCTAGTCAGCATTAGGCATAAAAAATGTATTTCTTGGAGTGGGAACTGGCAAAGGCAAACAAGAAGAAGCATCATTTGGATGCCACTTCCTCTGAACAATATATGTTGTCAGGCTTCTTTACATCTGGAGCTGGGAATGCTCCTCGAGGGCAGGCACTCCCTGCTGTGGGGTATTGTGGATCAGAAGTGGATTTTTTTTTCCTTTTAAAAGCATAAGAAAGAGTATCAGCTTGGCAGAGCACTCAGTGGGTGTCCTGTGCCCCAGGACAGTGGGTTCCTAAAACAGAGATGTCTCCTCAGGATATTAGCAAAAGCAAACTGAGAGCAGAGCCTGCTCCTCCTGTCCGAGCACACAAGGCTTTCTCATGTGGGTAACTCTGCCCCACTCTACCCCTTTGCTTCCCAGCAAAAGCGCCCCAAGCCCTCCCTCAGCCTGCTCGGGCCTTCCCCAGCAGCTCATGGTTTCAGGCAGTCTCTTGGAGCTGAGTACAAGCTTCCCTGCGATGCAGAAAACCCAGCTCTCCCACTCCCTGTGTAGGTGTTGAGACTTTGACTTCGCCTAGGGTTTGACTCACAATGTGGGCACAGCCCACGGGGACTTCCCAGCTGCGGGGAGGCAGACAGTGACAGCACAGCACAGGCTGTACTGGGATGGTATAGAAAGAGCCACAGACACACGGGGCGATTTGCAATCCATACAGGAGCTGCACAGCGAGAGGAGGTGATCCCTCGAGTAAGACACATAAGAGAAGGGAGACATTTGGGATCGCAGTACCTTTTTTTTTTTTTTTTAGAACTAGCTCTGTGGCTCCATGTGCATTTAGATGAAAGGGGTGATAGATATCCACCAATTTGTGCAGCCCCAGGACACTCCCCGTTCTGGGGCGCTCTGACCCAAGCATCACCGATTTTGATCTGTTGCTCCTTCAAGAGTACGTGCAGGGAGTACATCCCCTTCCAAGTCATACTGGGTTTTCTTGCTGACAACAATTATTTTGATAGAAGACAAAACAAAGAACACAATCGCTCTTAAAAACATCTAACTTTTCCTAGCCCCGCCCTGTCTTGCTGTAACATGAAATTTCAGTAATCCAAAAGGGAGATGATAGAGCAGATTAATGAGGTACTCCGGGACACAGAAAAGGTCGAATACAATGTCAGACACTGCCAGTACAACATAACCTGCACAAGGGCAGTAACAAGCACAACATACAGCAGAAACATGCCACTGTGAAACTATTACATCCCACTTGTTAACATACTTGTATTGAGCAGTCCAGTGCTCAGCTTCACACTAAATCACACAGGCAGAAGCCAGGGACAGGCTCTGAGCTAGCACAACCCCCCAGGGCACCGCTGAGATCAATTCAGAGATGTCTCTTTCAAAAAAGTCTCTGCTCCCAGGTTGCTCCCACAACTCCATTACATCTGGAAGTATAAATTCTCTGAAATGTTTATGTTATAATTATGATTTTCCAACGTTTACACGAAACTCTCATTTACAATAAAAAAAACACATGAAAATCTTCCACCACATGTTCAAGAATCCAGCTAGCAGATTTCTGTAGTTTCTTACATCGCTTTCTTGCATACAATAATAAAATCACTCGGAAGTTATTTTTTCCCACAATTGATTTCATGCAGTGCTGAAGCTCCACATAAATCCTCTGGTGAAGTCCTGGAAGGGATGCTGGCATCACCTACAAAGTCGGTAATTCTGACCGAGTTTATAAATCACCGTAACAGATTCCCCCACAAGGCTCCAGCAATTGTCTCTTGGACACCTGGAGACTCTGAAAGGGCAAGTTCTCAGGCCAGATCCAGAGCTCACCCAGGACCAAGAGAGGGCGGTGTGTCCTGCAGACACAGCCAGCATGACAGGAGCAATGAAGGAAAGAAGAGTCTCATTTCCTCACTGCAACCACACAGAACCATAGAATAGTTTGGGTTGGAAGGAACCTTTAACAGTCATCTAGTCCAAACCCCCTGCAGTGAGCAGGGACATCTTCAACTAGACCAGGTTGCTCAGAGCCCCATCCAACCTGATCTTGAATGCTTCCAGGGATGGGGCATCTACCACCTCTCTGGGCAACCTGTGCCAGTGTTTCACCACCCTCATCGTAAAAAATGTCTTCCTTCTATCTAGTCTGACTCTACCCTCTTTTAGTTTAAAACCACATAGCCTTAGCCTTGTTTCTTATGGCAATTAGGCTCATGCTATCCATTTGGGGTGCATCTCTGTCTGTCTGATCTTATTTGAGTCCTTTGGTCAGCCCTAACCAAGCTGGACACTGAGGTGCAGGCCTCGAAGGTAGATAATTTCCCTCAGCTTCATAAAAATTTGGAGCCAGGCAGAAGAATCATGTTCCCACTGAGGACATGCCAAGAAGCTTGCCAGTTACTAGTCATAAGCAAATCCACATGTCAAAAGGTAAAAGACAATCAGACATGCTAGAAATCCAGCTATATTTATCTTGCTGTTCAAGAAACTGCATGAAGAGTGAGTTAATTTGCATGTAAATGAGAGGAACAATGAAAGCAAGTTGCTGTATCTACTTTCAGAAGAATATTTGAGAAATACAGAGACTAACTCCTGTGTGCCTGGACATGGACTGCTCCAGGAAAAGAGCCGTTCCCCCCTGCACACCAGGCTGACCCCGCTCCAGGCAGGAACAGTAAAAACAAGCCGAGACGGTGGAAGCGGAATGCAGCCCAGGACAGAGCTGCGTGCATCTGCTGTGTAGAGGGAGGCGAAGACAGGAGAGGGGGCTGTACAGCAGGAAAAGTGCTTCTCTTCACCCTGAAGATGGGAAATTATGCTGTAACTGGCAGAGTGAATGGGGGGGAAACTACCTGCTTCTCCACTCCTGCTCCTGCCCCCATAAATCTACTCCATCATAAAGACAACGTTGACGCTCAGAAGTGCATTATTTTCAACTCTGCCACTAACCTCCCTTGCGGTCCTGGACAGATTCTCCCCTCCTGGTAAGGATTACGCTTAAATCAGAGCACAAGCTAGAAAGGTGGGATCTCTCCGCACATTTATAAATAGCTCACCTACACATTTCACACAAGGGCAAATGCCAGCAAGCAGCTTTAATGGCAGCCCCAGCAATGACGACGACAGCAGCAAAAACAAACCACCTTTCTCGAATGTGTCCTTATTTCCAGCATCCATCACACTAATAGGGACAATTAAAACCTGGAAGAAGCCCCAGGACACCGACAATTAGTGACTGTAGGCCAGACCTGAAACATAGTCAAAGATCAGTAGTTACAAGTCTGTGAAACAGGCCTGGCAAGTCATATGAACTGAGCACACGACTGGCACCTCTGGTCCCCACCTCATCCTCCCCACAAGCCTGGACCACATCTCACATGTTTTCCGCAGCAGGCTGTGGCCCTTCTCCTGCCCACATACTTTTAACTTGCCAAACAGTTTTGCACAGATCACAGTGTGGGAGACAGGAGAGGTTTTAAGGCATAAATAAAACAAGCCCAACCTGGCCTGTGGAAGGAAAGTGATTCGTCACTATTAAATCACGATAGGATCAGCATACTGTGGTCAGGGCTCCCAGTGTTAGGGATGTGTTGCAGATATGGGCCGTGCCACTTGGCTGGACCCCATTAGGAGACAAACACCGAGGTAGCCTCAGCCTTCCCTAGCACAGCAAACGTCCTCCACCCCGTGGCTCAGCCAAGGCCCACCCTCGAGCAAGCAGATGAAACAAGTTGGATCACTGATCCGCAGTACAACATCAGGAACTGACTCCTCTGTAGGCCGTGAGATGGCATGGGTTTCTTACACTGGAGTTTCTGCCCCAAATCCTACAAGTCAGGAAAGCTTTGTTAGGTCATCCAATAAGTACCATCTCCAGCAGAACCAGCTCTGATGCTGCTGCCGGTCTTGCTTCCAATACTACTAGGAATTCAGCTGATTATAAGCAAATGAGTTTTAAATTATTGTGTTGTCTCTGCTTTTGCCCATTTGTCACTGTAAAAAAAAAAACAACTGTAAAACACAGAAAGTGTTCTCAGTTCTGCTGCACACAGAGCACCTTTCTTTCCACTGAGGTCTCTAGCTTTGACAGAATCAAGTTCAAATTAAACAAGATCCAGCAGAAGGGGATTTCCTGCTGCAGGGCAGGATTCATCACTGCTCAGTAACATTAGGATTCATAGATCAGTCACAGCCCACAGCACCAGGTGCTGTACGGATGGAGTAAATAGCCCAGCCCCATAGCTTTTTAAAAGCAGCAGCCAGACAAATGCAACAGGGAGAAGGAAGGGAAGAATTAACCATATCATTGTATCTCCGTGTAGTGTCTGATGGACACTGCCATCTTGCAGCAAAGTGATTTCCACTATGATTATTTGAGGACTGAGGGGAACAAGAGTTTATTTCATGCTTTAAAGTATGGATGTACTTGCGAGAGCAGGGCACAGGCAGCAGAGACTGCAGCACTTGTGGACTGATGACGGTCTTGCATAATGTAATGCAGCATTAAAAAACAAGGGAAGTTGTTGCTGCGGTATCTAACAGATCAAAGGCTGGGAGCACCCTAGGAGTGAAAGGAATAGCTGATAATAGGGTACAGCAACAGAGCTGATAAAGGGGTGCGACTCAGCCCTGAAGCACCTTGCTGGTGAAGATAGAGAGGCTTCAAATGAGTCACTGACAGATCAAATGCATTGTGAAAGGGACAATATGGCTGTGCGTGCCAGCAGACTGATGAGGCAAGAGAAATCCAAGGCTTTAGGCTCTTACAGCCTTGAAGAACCTCTTGGTATCTCTGAAAACTTAAGCCTTGTGTTTGAACCAAAAATAATCCCATGCTTCCACCTCCCCTGTAGTCCCACCTGCAGATCCCTACGCACAGTACCGAGGTCGTCTTCTGGCACAGAATGGCTGCTGGCTGCTGCCTCCCACCCCTGAGCTAAGTTTCAGTTTCACTTACCCTTTGGTCGGCACTTAATAATCTGCATGAAATGACAGAATCTGCCCAAATGAAAACCGAGAAATCCTGTGCAAATACAACTGAAGCAATGGTAACGTTAAAGAAATTCAAAAAGGGAAAGAGGTTCTTCCATCACAGCCCCTCTGCCTAAATGGGACCAGATTTTTAGTCAGGATAGTGGTTTTCACCTTTCCCACCTCCAAACTCCTGCATGAGGCTGCTGGTGCCAGGGAGCTGCAGTGTTTTGGCACAAAATCCTGGCAGCAGGCAGGTTTCCACATCTCTGAGGGCAAACAAGGTGGTGTTTTGATCGGGAGGTAGAGGTGCCTTTTAAGAACATGAGAAGAGCTGTGAACCAGTCTCTAATAGAAAGCAGATTTTTGTTCTGATTCAAGCACAGCACCACACAGGTCCGTGTCGCTGTGGAACAGAGTAAAATAAAAAATAAAAGGCACCAGATCTGTAAAATTGTTTCCATTTGGTGATTCTCCGCCTCAGGAGACTCCTTCCTACCTATTCTGTGTTTTACTAATTAAAGCTTAAAAAATCCTCCAGCTTCACAAACTTGTTTCTCAAACTTCAATGCAGAATTTAGACAATGAGAAATTGAAGAAGCAGGTCTTGCTTTAAAGGTCAAAACCTAATTCAAAAGGAATCTGCGTGGGGCAAAAAGCCAGCAAGGAGTTCCCTGTTGCTCTATCACCTTGCACCACATTTCAGCTTACACCAGGGAAACGCCAACTGCTTTTGTTCCTGGATGTCAGATACACGCGCACTACAGAAAACAGCCTTCACTCTCAGAGTACTGCATGTTACTACAAGCACTGTTGCCACACTGCACTGCTCTTAGCTAGCTTAGATGTAGGCCGTAAGTTGAGCATAACCCGCCAGCATTGGATTCACTGTACTGTTTCCAGCCTGCCTAAACAGACTCTCCATGCTGTTCCCCTCCACAGTCTCTTGCTTGTTTGCATTGAATTCATACTCCTATTCACAGCTGTACTGATAATAATAAGATTGCAAAGTCTGTAAACGTTGGATTGGTATCACAACAGCCATGACAGCCAAACGCACGGTGTCATACCACATCCCCTCCCCCCTGCTGTGTTAACTTCAGTGGATCTGTATCACAAGATCAGAGGGATCCCTGAGAAGGGATCAGCAAGTGAGGCTGCGACAATTTGAGGACAAAAGAAAAGATCCAAAGGCTACCCTGTAAAACTGCATGGTGCCTCACAGACTTGTTCAGTGTAACAAAGACACCAGAAGTTTCCATATCAGATTGGTTCGCTTCTAAAATGTCACTGCATGAGTTTGTTGCTGCACAAACTTGGCTGTACAGTCTGCTATTACGTCAAGTTTCCTCAGCTAACTTGGCTGAAGGCTAGAGTGAGCGTTCAAATGCCTGCCTCTGGGTGGGTCTCTCAGGGTGCCACTGCAGCTTGACACTGAATTCCTGTTTGTATTGCTTCTACTTTGCCAGTAGCTCAGCCAGGGCCGCTCCAGCATCAGAAATAATTCTGTTATTGCAGTTCATCTGATACTGAACTCGCATGTCTACATGTCATTTATCTAAAATGACAGCAAAGAACTGCAACCACCCAACACAGGGAGAGAAATGGTCTTTAAAAGAAATTATTTTACCTACAACCACATGCATTAAAAATTGATTAGTCATAACGGCAGTTTTTTTCAGGGCTCTGTTCCAAGTCTGATTCTACTGAATGGCTTCACTCTGCATTTCTGTATCTTCGTGCTTTCCGCTTGTTTTAAAGTTCAGCCTTAGCTTTCATTTTCCACAGCTTGTGAAGCTTGTTTCAGTAAGAACGAACAACCCCCTTGCAGTTGTTTCATTCTCCAGCCCAGAGCTGTGGAGATGTGTTGCGAGATCCATGAGACAGTCTGAGTTGAAGAGCTGAAAACAAACCCATACCGTGAAGCAGAGGGGACAGATGTGCTCAGCCCCTGGAGTCAGCTGTTCTCTCATTTCAGTTGTGTTTCCCTTAACATACTGTTCCACTCTTTTCACGCTCACATCATGCTGTTTCCATCCAAGGGAAACAGTATGAAACTTCATTTTTGTATTCAGGAGACCAGCGGGTACTCAGCTTCTGCTGCAGAAAAAACAGTCATGGTTCAGCTCCTGTCCCCTTTGGACAGTAGAATAACAACAGGGACAGACTTGCAGGAGGACGCACATCAACACCACAAGATCTGTTCACCTTTCTTCTTTCCCTTTCAGCTCCACTACAGTTTGTAGCAGTTGTAAAAATTAATACACTTTGAAGAGCTACTGATATCCCTCCATCCCCCTCTAAGGCTTCTTAGATACCCATCTTAAAAGCACTATATTAGAGCTAAATATTGTAATTATGGTTACTAGTGTACGTGAGTCCCAGCTTGAAACCAAGGTAAACTGCTGCTTTGCAAATCACTCCTGACAGCAGGCTTTGCCTCAGCAGTTACCCCAGTACAAATCTCCTTTCTATCATGGAATCATAGCTGGCCAAAAGCTGTGAGGCAGCAAAAACTCCTAGCATAGACAAAGTCTAAAAGTATGTTGCATGAATCTGTCAGCTGGTGCTCGTGAATAGACTCACACGCTTCTTGTGTCCGCTAAAATCTTTGTTTTGTGTGAAGCTGCATAGCTACCCGAGGAGACAAATGCATTTTGTTATCTGTCCATTGCAACTGTACTTTTCAGGGGGTTTACAAAGTTCTTCACTATACAAATGCTTCTAACCCCTCTGTTAAAGGCAACCAAACACGATTCATCAATATCTACATGTAAGAAATGTGATTTTCAATAATTCAGGGGGATTTGGACCGTTTGGTCCCCCACGCACTTCCTTAAATCCCACCTATTACATTTAGCTATAAATAAAGCAGAAGCAGGAAACTGGAAGAGACTGGGTGGGACAAGAAATAAAAGGAAAGATAAAGTCATTCCAGACAACCCAAATTAATTCTTCACAACACTATACAAAAACTGGTTTCTACGATATCTCAGATGATACTGCTTCTTCAGGTCATAAAGAGTTCCTTTGTGCCAACAGCCAGCTACACTAAAAAGCAAGAAGTGCCTTGCCCGTCCAAACCATAAGATTAGGGAAACATTTGTAAACATGTTCCTCTTGTCAGTGCCTGGTACATTAGTGGTACAGAGACAGAATAGTTCTCACCAGCATGTTACCTTCTTGTCTCCATTGGGTGATGAGATTTCAGGCAAGACAATGCCATTTGCTTTGCTGCCTCTTTTCAACCTTACAAAAAAGCATTTACCCTGCAGCCCGTGGAGAATGTTTCTGTTCATCTGGCAGATAGGACAGAAGTCTCTTATCATCATCATCATCATCATGAGAGCCAAATATATTAGGTGCCTAATCCCAAACCATTAACATCAGTAGAGAAAAACAGTGTCTTCCCTTCCAAACAAAGGAGCTGGGTTTCCTACAGACTCACACGTGTTCCTCATTCATGCAACTGCAAAGGAATTCCTTCTTGCTACTGTAACTCCAGTTTTCATACAACTGCTTCTATGCTTCTGTACCATATAGCGGTGGAACCCGCAATTAAATTTTGTCCCGATTTCCCATATTTAGTCATTACTTAGAAAAGATTTATGTACAGTAAGTTTTAGTTCATACTAAGATTCCCTTGGTAATACATTCCTATGGTACTTCTAACAAAATATGAAAAAGATGCTCTTTTGTCCTGAGTAAAATATACACATGAAATTAGATTTGGTAGCAACAGAAACTTTACATTCCCTTCTATCAAAGTATCTAAGTATATATGTAACAATCGTGGCTGGGAAAGTACAACAAAGAGGGAAGCAAAATCAGGGTGGCAAAGGATGTTTTCCAATTACACCTGAGATTTTGGTTGGAATTCCCCAACAGCTGTAAACAACAAGGGAAATCTTCAAGTTCAACAAGCCAGAGAGTTGCCTCTTTGGCTGCATGTGTGTGTTCCACCACAACAATACAGCTGTTTCTCTTTGAGAGAAAACGCTGCATTCGCTGTTTAAACAGTAAGTGAGCTGTAAACACAGGACTGGCTTTAAAACAGGCTTATCAAGAAAAGTGTAAAGGCATTTGCAGTTAAAAACACAAATTAACCAAACACTCCTACCGTAACATCTCTGCAGAAGTGATTGCAATTCTCCATCAAACTCTATTTTTAGGCTACCTAACAACTCCGTGGTCAACCCAAAGAGCCAGGTTCGATGCCACAGCATGACCACTTACCAACCAAAACAGTTGTTTCTGTTCCAGAATGTCTCTTTTCTGTAACATAGGATTTCCTCATGTCCAGGTATATGAAGTCCAGGATACACATATGGTGCGTTCTGTAGAAAGTAACTACCTTCCATAAAGTAATGCGATCAAATAACTAGTAAACGCGTCATATCAAACTGGCAACTACACAGGCGCAAACTCCAAGATACTCAAAGGCAGATCTTGACGATATTTGCTCCACACTTCAATTTCTTTCTTTCCCTTGTCTCCTTGCACCTCCTGGTGCACAAGAAAAGACTCATTCAGTGCTTTTCTTGTTCTCAGACAAGTTTGCTGTGCTTCTCTGAAACTTTTCTTGAAGTGACAATGCATGAAACACATTTGCAAACTGGGACTTCCAGGCTGAGTAACTTCTAGAAAAAGATGCACCCGTTCCTTCACTAAGCTGGAATATACGATCTTGTCCTTTAAGTGGTCTCAAGAGAGATGCTGTCAGGGAAATGTGTAAAAACTAACACTAGGACCAGTACACCTCACCGTCAAAGTTATGTTGAGTTGCTGTGTCTAAGTGTTACCCTTACATATTGGTGAATTCAAATTCCCTTCAAACTTCCTTGAGGACAGCTGGACTATAGAGCATAGGTAACTAAACAGTAAAGCATTCTCTTCTTTCTTAGTCACCTGGGATTACAATCAGTTCCTCCATTACTTTTGGTATGTTTTCATTAGTTAGCTCAGCACAAATTTACAGGAGCACCTCTTTGAAATAAATCTGAAAGCAATAATGACATCTAATAAAAGATATTACTTTTTCCTACAAACTTTTCTTCCATTAGTAGGGGAAAATGATGCCAACTGACTTCATCAGGTTGCGAGGATTGAACCACTATTTATAATATGCTTCAAAAACGAGAAAGTGTAATTTAAATGTTGGTCACGTGAGTAAGCAGTGAGTCAATATCCAGCACATTAATTGAATGCATTTGAAGTGCTGGAATTTTTCTGAAGCCTGCCAAGCTTGAGCCATAACAGTTTCTTTTATAACTGGAGATCAGTGCGAATGACAGACCTTCCTTAGATCCAGAAGCTGAAGTTCAGAGCCATATGCACATTACCTCCGTTCCACTGAATGTCAGCCTACGGAAAAAAAAATCAAGAGATGAATGAGCAAGATGACAGAGCTGTGATTACCTTTTGGGTCAGTATATAAGGAATATGAGACCACTGGTGGCATACTGCAATCTAAAAATTAACCTGAAACCTTGCCAGTCCAACAGACTGATCGATCAGTTTGTCTCTTTTCTACAGACAAACTCAGGAGCAGAGACAGACACTGAGCTCTGAAAGTTCATGTAGGTTAGACACCTAAATACTGGTGGTTGTCCCAGTTGGTGTCCCCTGCACTTTAAAGTTTCCTTTATGCTGAACGTGATTTGTACCTAAGACTTCAGACGTCCGTTTCTAGATTCCTAGCCGCAGTGCTTTCAGAGATGTCAGCCACTAACACAGAATAGTTTGCCAGAAAACACGAGCCTCCAAAGACAAATACCCATATGCAGATACCAGCACTGATCTCAACAAATCTTTTATCTGTTTCCTCCTTCCTCCTCTTCTCTGGACATAGAAAAGACATCGTTAAAATGAGGTGATAAATTCTGGCTGGGAGATCGCCAGGAGATCCAGATCTACTGACTTTTGTGCAGTACCAGACATGACGAAAGGAATACTTAACAACTTATTTACTGCTTTGGCCACTAGCAATTTTTAAAATTTGCTATCTGATTGCACTCTGCTTCATTTTGTATGGATGTGCACATTCATTTGCCGTATTACATGCTTAAAGAGCACATTTCTATGAGGAAATAAGCTGGCAGCGCTCTGGGTCAGGGTGTGCTCCTGCGAACCACATCCTCCACTCGGGCAGGCCCAGAACGCCGACACAGGCCAGGACTTCGTTTCCCCTGCGAACTGACCCTCACCACCTCAGGGCAGGACACCCGCCCACCGCCTGCCCCTGCCCGCTTTCCCGCCTTGCCCAGCCCGCCCCGGGCCTGTTCGTGTTTCGCTGTGAAAGCCCGGCCACCGCCCCGCCGGCTGTGCCCCTGCGGGACTTGTTCACTACTCAGAGACGTAATTAGAGGAGGAACTACCGGCAACGGGTGGGAGGCCGGCCGTGCCGCCTGGACCCGGCAGTCCGGCTCCCGCTACGCGGGCTCGGCCACGCAGGGCTGTCCCCGCCGCTGAGGCGCCGCCAGGCCGCAACGAAGCCGCGGGCCCGCNCCTCGCCGGCTGTGCCCCTGCGGGACTTGTTCACTACTCAGAGACGTAATTAGAGGAGGAACTACCGGCAACGGGTGGGAGGCCGGCCGTGCCGCCTGGACCCGGCAGTCCGGCTCCCGCTACGCGGGCTCGGCCACGCAGGGCTGTCCCCGCCGCTGAGGCGCCGCCAGGCCGCAACGAAGCCGGGGGCCCCCTTCCCCTGGCAATGCCGCTCCCCGTCACATGACCCGCGCCGGCCCCTCCCGCTCACGTTGCTATGGCGACATGCCCCCGCCCCCAACCCCGCCGTTCCATTCACGCCTGGGTGCGCCTCGCGCCCCTCCCCCGTCACGTGACTCGGGCCCG